>JASDQU010272832.1:0-15199 GCA_032191745.1 Picea mariana
TTGTTGTTAGTATCACTCTCACTATATCCTCCTCCTCATCTCTCCTATACTCTCCCCCCATTTCTTTCTTTATATCTCTCTAGCCCCCCTTCCCTCTATCTCCCCCCTTCCCCTCACACTCGGTCTCACTATCTCTCTCCTTGTTGTTAGTCTCACTTTCTCTTTGCCTCTCTCTCTCTCTCTCTCTCCCTCCCTGCCTCCTCCTCTTTACCCCTAGTTCTACCTCCTTCTCTCTCTTTCCATCTAAAGGAAATGAATGTCTCACAACAAATAAAGGATACATGTGCAACAAATAAATGTAGCCTCACCTATAAGGTGAGTTTTAAGTTTTTGTTCTTTTTCCAATGGAATCTTACTTATATGAGTACTTATATGAACATGTCCATGACCTATACCATCACCTAGACACCATAGCTCTATACCCCTTTATTTTTCCATGCTTCCTTTGGCTCTCTCACTCTCAGTATCTCCCCCCATGACCTAGACCAGGACATAGAGCTAGATATAGAGTTATAATTTGACCTAGATATTGACATAAACCATGAAATACACCCTCCAGACTCTCACTCTCTACTCCCCATACTCTCTTTCTCTCACTCTCTACCTCCCCTCTTTTTCTACATCTCTCTTCCTCCCACATTCTCTCACATGCATTTTCTATCCCCCATTAAGTTATTGATATCTCTCTACCCCCCTTGCCTTTATCTCCCCCCTTCCTCTCACAATCAATATCACTCTCTCTCCACCCCCTCCTCCCTCNTCTGACTCTCTCACTTTTTATCCCCCCCCCTATACATAGACCTAAACCATCACCTAGACCACGATCATGACCTAGACCATGAGATAGACCTAGACCATGACCTAGACCATGACAAAGATCTAGAGCTATATTTAGAAAATGACCTAGAGCTTGACATGGACCATGACCTAGACCATGACATAGAGCTATATCTAGATTTAGACATCGACCTAGAGCTTGACAATGGCCAAAATAATGAAACCTATCATGACTTGTTTTTGTTCCTATATTACTCATTATCTTTAACCTGCACACATATATTGTTTAATCCACTCACATAAATAAGATTACTTTGTAGATTCGTGAAATCAAAGCCCATACCTACTCTGCCAACCTCAAATAAATTTATATCAAAAAAGAAAAAAAATTGCAAAAGAAAAATTGTAAATGAAATGAATGCAAATTATGTTCTCTTTGCAGTGCATTTTTTGATCTCCACCCCTTTCGAGAAAATATAGAATATAACTGTAATCATAATCTGATCTGATCCAATACTCCAAAGGGTGCACTAAAATCTCACATATTTCCACCTCTAATGGTCATTTCAACTTGGGTGTACTGCAATCTCATGATGTCTAGGCCTCCAAATGGTTCATTTCAATCTCACTATCTCTCCTCCTCCAAATGGTCCTTTCAATTTGGTTTCACTACAATATCATAATCTTTAAGCCTCCAAATGGTCATAATGTCCATTTCAATAGGTTTTGTTCCTCCAAATATCTTGTCACCAGACCCAGAGCTTGACGTAGACCATGACCTATACCACCAAATAGAGCTAGATCTAGATTTAGAAGCTGACCTAGAGCTTGATGTAGATAATGACATAGACCTCCCTATATCCATCTAAGCTTAGGAATAACTTATACTCAATCCTTAAACCTATCTTAACTCGATCCCTAAGTTCATTATGCATATACCTTGTGTACAACCCTTGTACCCACATTACTCACATCTTGGTGCTCTAACCATTTCTCTATCCTTGAACACACTTTCAATACTAACCCCTTAGGCCTTAGTTGTCCCCATACCTCTATACATTTTTATTCATAAAAAGGTTTGGTTTATATTAAATTATATATCCGTTGCATTAAGAGTGTGCATGTTCTCCTATGAATTGATTGAGTTAGTTGTTTATGCTCAGTAGGAGCATACACACATTCCTAGAATGCATGTGAACTTGTGTACAACCCTTTCACCCAAATCACCCACATCTTAGTGCTCTAACCATTGATCTATCCTTGAAAACACTTTCAATCCTGACCCCTTAGGCCTTAGTTGTACCCACACTCCTATATATTTTTATTCATAAAAACATTTAGTGTATATTAAATGCTATATCCATTGCATTAAGAGTGCGCACGTGCTCTTATGACTTGATTGAGTTGGTTGTCTATGCTCAACAAGAACACACACGCATTCCTAGAATGTGCATGCGCTTTAGTGCCCACGTGTTCTAGGAATGCAAGCATGTTCTTGCTGGGAATATTTTGGTGCCAAGCACACCCCACCTCATCTATCTCATAGTCGATAAAAAACCGCGACAACTTCAGACAAAAACATCCTACATAGACAATTTTCTTTTTTTTAGTGTTCTTGTTAGATTCATAAAGACTTTTGTGCTATTTCCAGACCATTGCGGGAAAATTTGGAATACAACTTTGTCAAGTGCAATTAGAATTTTTGTTTGTATCTAATTGTGTCTTATTGGAATTGGAAGACAAATTTGTCTAAGTGCAATTGGAATTGTTGTTTGTATCTTCTTGTGTCTTCTTGGAATTGGAAGAAAAATTTGTCGAAGTGCGATTGAAATTGTTTTTTGTATCTTCTTGTTTCTTCTTGGACTTGGAAGACAAATTTGTCCAAGTGAAATTGGCATTGTTAATTGTATATTCTTGCATCTTCTTGGAATTGGAAGAAAAATTTGTTCAAGTGCAATTGGAATTGGAATTGGAATTATTAGATGTGTCTTATTTTGTAATACAAAAACAAATTTCTCCACTTGGTTGTGCCTTATTACATAATACAAAGACAAATTTGTGGTGGGTGTTTGGAAGAAAATTCTTATATTTAAACATGGGGAACCACCAAATTCGAGAAAGAATGTCCTCGAGAAAAAAGAAATCGATTGAAAAGGTAGAAGAAGAAAGAGAAAAAAAAAGTTATGTATGTCAAATCATAGGCTTTCAGAAGAGGGACATTCAATTTCTAGTGGAACATATGTCACTATTGTTTCTCCTCCATCACCAGAAGCAAAGTGCAAGATTTCATTAGAGATAAATCCAAACAATATCTCATCAAGACAACTTTTTGTGGATGATTAGATGATGGAGGATTTTCTTGGAGCTGATTATAAAATGGATCGAAGTAGAGAAGCAATTGGTGTACAACATTGTGGTGAAGAAGTTCTTGTGGTGCAATCTCTTGTTGGAAAGTCAAATGTTATATAAGCTAGACAATCCCATGTGCACTCTCCTCCCATATAAGGGACAAGAATTGAAATACTGTTAACTCCACAACATGGAGGTCAAGAGTCTCAGAATAGGTGTTCATCATCACTACCTAGATTGATAACTGCGCGGAAAAGAACTCCTAAATGCATCCAGGTCTATGAAAGTGGTCTAGCATCACTTGAAGGTAAGTTACCTAACCGTACTATTCATTATCACTCTTATAAAATCATTAAAAAATATTTTGAACCAAAATCTGATGCTGTTAAATGTCAATTATTTTTATCTTTTTTAAAATCGAGAAGTTTGACTGTTGTTAGGAGAATTTTAATCATTAAAACAATCAAAAGTGTATAAAAAAGTCACGATATAGTACAAACCTTGTAGATGCATACTATATCATTTCCATTTCCATTTCCAATGCCAACTCATGTGGTACCATACCATACCATTTCCAATGCATACCATACCATTGACAATGCCAATGCCTACCATACCATTGCCAATGCCAATGCATACCATACCATTGCCAATGCATACCATACCATTTCCAATGAATACCATTGCCATTTCCAATGCATACCATTGGAAATGCATACCATACCATAGAATATCATTTCCAATGCATACCATACCATTTCCATTGCCATTGTCAATGGCAATGCATGCCATACCATTTCCATTGCCATTGTCAATGGCAATGCATACCAATGCATACCATACCATACCATACCATTTCCATTTACATTGTCAATGCCAATGCATACCAATGCATACCATACCATACCATACCATACAAGGAAATGGCAAGGCAATGCATACCAAACCAATGCATTGGCAATGGTATGGTATGCATTGACATACCAATGCATACCATACCATTTCCATTTCCGTTTCCAATGCATACCATACCAATGAAATGCAATGCATACCAATGCAATGGAATGCATACCATACCTATACAATGCATACCATACCAATGGTAATGGTATGATATGCTTTCATTGGCAATGGTATGGCATGGTATGGTATGCATGCATTGACAATGGTATGGTATGGTATGCATGCATTGAAAATGGTATGGTATGGTATCGTATGGTATGAAATGGTATGCAAAGGAAATACCATTGCCTATGCATACCAATGGTATGCATTGGCATTGGTATTTCCCTTTCATACCATTGCATACCATTGCATGACATTGCAATGTTATGCAATGGTATGCATAGGAAATGGTATTTCAGTTTCTTACCATTGCAATGGTATGAAATGGTATGCAAATCCAATACCATTGGTATGCATAGGAAATGGTATTGTCTTTGCATACCATTGCAAAGGCACACCATTGGTATTGCAATAGTATGCAATGCAAATACCATTTCCTATGCCTGCCATTGCATACCATTGAAATACCATTGCAATGGTATGAATATGAAATACCATTGCCTATGCGTACCATTGCATACCATTGTGATGATGGGACCTAAATCCATTGACTCAACAGCAGGAACCAAACCCGCCACCAGGGTCCAATTAGACTCTGTAGCATTTATAATGGAATGGTTCTCTAGATCTTGTGATCTATCCAATTTATCGATGGGATTTGTGTTTCTTTGTGAAGGCTCTTCCTTTAGTTAGGACTATCTTCTTCTATATTTTATCTTGGGTGGGGATGATATGAGATATGCAAGCCAACATACACCAACTTGACAATTAAAAAGATTAAGTTTAACTACTGGGGAAGAGTTTAAGCTTGGGATAAGCCGTTTCTCAACATGCAGACGGTCACTCTATACCACATGCCTAGTACTAATACATTAACCATGTGAGTATCTAATTACTGTCTGAGAAATTAACTATCATAAAGAAAGAACATATGTAATAAGATAATGGAAAGAAAAATAATTCATCTACCATAACCATGCATTACATCATAACACAATGATTTATCTTCATCATCAAAGAAAAGAACATAAAAACATTGCACCAGATAACTTGACAAAAAAATTAATTGCTCTTACTCATTACTGCATCATTCATGAAACCCAGGAGAGGAAGTAGTTCTTCTCCAAGTCCAACCACATGCATTTGATGAAAATAGTTTGTCTTTGGTCTAGAATGACTTCTCAATTCATAGAAGTCTCAAAATAATTCCTAACAACCAAAAGGAAAGATTTCTTACAACAACCATCGACCATTCTCCATTGATCGATGTCTTTATTTATAATATAAGGCTCTAACTCTAATCAACAACTAACTACAGTTTGAGCAAAAAGAAAATCGCCACATGGTGCTACCATCCAATAGTTTCTTTAATAGACCACCTGAGATAACTCTTTGAAAGGGTGACTTCTTTCATATTCAGACCATCTGAAAAATAGTTATTCACAGGTATGGTCCCATGGAAATTTGTGTTGTTCCATTGGAGCCACATATATTCCACTGATATCCATTGCATGTGCCCGGTGTTTTACTAAACTGAAGTTCAGCTACTGCAGCATGGTTCGAGCTTTGATCAGGTATTCTGCAAATCTTTGCACTTGCCCTAGCCTTGCATCGGTAGTATTGGCTAACTCTTCAGTCCATAGAGAGTCTTGTTCGACGTGCATCTTGACTATGTCTCTCAGGTTTATGAAATGATCTGGGGCACTGAACTCGGGAATCCCAATATCCTTTATCACCTTATAGATTTTATTCCAATTCTTTTGGCATCTGGTCCATTGCTCTTGGATTTCTCAGTGTGGCTCCCAAGATATTTTAACCCAATATTCGGCTGATCGCTTCATGCGATTGAGATTTATTTTACTCACCCGTTGAATGCCATGTTCTTCCTTCTCTCGGCCTTGTTGGATTTCTTCAATGTATTCAAGTCTTTCTATTGCTTGTTGGGCTTTCTCATACCATCACTCCATCTCTTTACTTGCGAGTGCCATGAGAGTGTATTCTTGGAACTCGGCTATATTCAAGATTAACAAGTGTCTTTCATTCTTGAACTTGTTGTAAATTCCATCGAACTCACCTTTAAGATACACAGCGGTTTGCGTGGCACCTTTGTAGTATTTGTCCAGATGGCACAAGTATTCGAGCTCCTTGATGGAGGCGGCCAGTTCCTTTTCATCCCTCCTAGCTCTATCCAAGGTGGCATCTGAAAGGGCCTTTCCCACGCCAATAAGTTCAGATGTATGGGTGTTTGCTATGTTGATTAATTTCTCTTCTATAGTGACTAAGATGGAGTGATCCAAAGTGATCCTTTTCTTCCTTGCAGTCCTTTGAACGATGGCCTTTCTCTTCTGATCGTAGGAGATCGCATAGACAACTGCTACCTCGTCTACCATCTCTGATATCTATTGATCGCCCCATGTGAGGTTGTTTCCTAGGCTACTAGTGGTGTATATTTGTTTGAGAGTGGGCTCTTCAACTTCCTTGCTTTGCCTTACAGGTTCGATTGCTACCTGTTGCTTGTCGGGGATTTGAATATTGGGTAGAATAGAGGTGTCGGGTACATACTTGTTACTGGCTTGTTTGTCAACCGTAGAACTACCGATTTCCTTTTGCGGAGATCCTTTCTTTGTCTCCCTAGGTTTGGGCTCGTCGTTTAGATCCGCTTCAATTCTTGATTTATCGGAGTCTTTCATGTCGAGGCTGCTTTCAAATTCTGTTTCCTTTTGTGAGACTTCGTTGTCTCGAACTTCAGGTTCAGGGGAAGGGGTTTTCTTGGGACCTTCTTCCTCTTGGACACACACCAGGGTGCTGTGAAATGGTTCTGGACTCTCATCATCACTATATACTTGTATAAGTTTTCTCAGGGGATTAGGTGCTTGTGTTTCTATGGACACCAGACCCACCTCTAGTGGAATTGTTATGCCTTCCGGAGAGTTGACCGACAATGTTGTGGATCCAGGGTTACTTAATATGTTGGTGTTATCAAGATTTAAGGAACCAGGGCCACTTGGCTCCGTCTGGACACTTTGGATACTAGTTGAAAGCGCAGGTGTTGCAACAAGGTATAGATCGTCCTGCATCTATTTCATTAGCAGCTGGCTTTGCTGGTACAAGAGTTTCGCCATCCCCGGTGTAACTTGAACTTCAGTGGAATCCTTGATTTGTATCAGGGATTCCTAATGAACTCCCGCAACTTCAATGTCTTCTTGGGGATCACCTATTTCCTCACCCAATTCATGTGATATTGTTCCTTCCCGGGTCCTGAGTATTTCTTGAGTTGTCTGCTCCAAAGACGTCGTTTTCTCTTCCCAACTCATCGCATTGAATCTAGTTTTTCAAGGGTCATCTCTCCTTGCCACCACCTCATTCCAATATTGAGCATTTTCAGTAAAAATTTTATCCTTGAATCGATCATGGGCATAAGGCCAATAGGAAGATACCTACGACACATGTTGTAGAACCAAGCCCTTGGGATCGTGTTTGCGAAACTGACTAGTTTGGAATCAGTATTCTAATTGACTGAGCCCTTCTTGTTTAGCATGTGCTGTGTATTTGACCATGTAGAAGCCAATATGAAATCCATACGGTATGAAAGCTCACTTATTATCTTTTACTAAAGTGGCATTATACCCCTGCAAAATGGTTTGATAGAAAATTCCCCCCAATACTAGTCGATCAAGAAAATACAAAGGTCACAAATGGGGAGCCCCTGTGGTGACAAAAACCCTAATGTTGGTTTCACACTCATCTAAATACCAGTGAACAACTTTTGATATAACCTTTTTTGCTTCATCTGGCAGTCTAGGGCACTCTTTCTTGAAGAGAAAGGAATAAATGCGTGCAATAAAATGATCACAGACAACAACATCGGATTTTTTGTACCTGTTTTCCCATAAGATGTTGAAGTATACATGTATCGGGAGCTCCGAGGAGTGCCAATTTAGGTTCATCCCATAGAAAGAATTCCTAGCACAGATGAGGTCTAGAAGATACAAGGCCATGTATAAGGTGGGAGCCTCAACCTCCTTTGGCATCTGGGCTTACCTTATGTAATTTCTCAGCTATTTGGAGATGATGGTGCCCCAATTGAAACCCCTTCCTGAAATGGCCACTGTGTAAGATAGAGGCATCCAAGCCTCTGAAAACATGGAATAATCTTTCTCCCCATGCAACCTACAGAAAAGATCCATGAGATATATGTATGGTTCCCTAAGATTGGTTGTTGGATACCATCCGACAATACAGTTTGTGAATTTTTTGTCTTCCCTCCACCAGAAAGTCATAATCTTGTTGGTATCATGTGAGGCATAGAAACTTAGCATGAAATCGGTGCTCATATTTTCTTCAGAATCCCTAAGCTTATAGTAGCCCTGGACCTTTGATGGGAGGAATACCCCGACACATTCACCGTTGTCATCATTAATCAAACACTTTTGTGCATCAGCGTGGTCAATGAGCCACTTCAGGAGCTCAATGCATGGAAACAATGGATACCAGCTTGCTACCATGTGAAAATAATCCCTAAGAATATTTTGGAGGACCTCGTCGTCGAGCTTCCTCATGTGAGGGTCACTGTGCGGGGTATACTCGAGGGGTTCCTCCCTCTTGATTTTCTTGAACACTTCTTACCAATGAGGAAATGTTGTTTTGGCTCCAATGTTTGCCTCTGTATCTCTGAAGGCTGGGGGATGCACGAAGGCCTCTTTGGTAATCGTCTTGATGATGGGCACTGGCTTGGAAGTGAATTCCAATAGTCTTTCCATAACTAGGGAGGAGCCCTCTCCTGCTTCTGATTCTTGTAGCTTTGGCGCTCTGGATGATTTCCTGGTAGAGGGTTTCTTTGGAGGCATCGTTCTTGCAATTAAAACTTCCCTGTAAACATGTGTACATAATGACATTGGGTGAGAAAAATTTAATGGAGCATAAAAAACACCATAAGCGGATACATACCTATGATGATTGCTAATATAGTTGTTTAATACTCACTGAAATTTGGACATTTCCTCCAGACTGTTAGCTTTGCTCTTTTGTTTGTTCTGAATTTCTTGCTACGTAGAATAGGATCATACACCATGAATCACAAAGGATATAACTGGAGAGGTACTATCGGTCATATCAATTAGTTAATACGAGTAATGAATGCAGATTCAAAATAAACTACTATTAGATTTATGCAGACAAATGTTAGCTGGTCGACGACGGAGGTGCGGAGGAAGATGCTTTGTATCGATGGTTTAACGGTTCCTTTTGATTTGCAGATGAATTAGTAACTAATGCACGATCCATGAATTAACTAAGAGCCTTGAATGCAGTGTACCTAACATATTCGAGGGTTAAAACGTCTCATCACGTCACATCATTCTGGCGCATAGATCGGGGATCGACTATTATATGCGTGTTACTTCTATTAATATTCTCTTGATAAAAATTCTGATGATGATGATTTCGGGGATTGGTGATTGGGGGGAATTTCAGGTGCACCGCTTCTCGGTGGGTCATCATCTTTATAAGATTTGTCATCGAAAATGTCTCGGGAGTTGGCAGTTTCACTCCTCTATTTGCGTGGTGCTTACTATTACACTTTTCTGCCAAAGCCAAATGAATCGGTCTTCGGAAAAATCCTTCCTGAGGCTTATTTGTAGAAAAGAAGGGCTTTCATCAGCCGACGCCAATGAAGTTCGGTGCTCGGCTATTTTGAATTCACAATCAATTTTCTTCACCTTTTACCTCCATCAATGCTGAATTTACTGAGCGAGTCAGGGAAAAACTTTAGGTTGCCGAACTTCAAGTAGTTTTTAAGTCCCTTTCAACATTAAGATGATTCTTTGTTGTATGTTTAGGTAGGCTTTAGAATGAACATAAAAAATAAGCGCAAGTATCAGTTTCATACTGGAGGCATAATAGGTAGTGTAAAGGATCAAGTGGTACCCAAAAGTAAAAGATGAACATAGAATTTTAGGGTGTGTTGAGTGCTCAACAAATGGAGATTCACTGGAGAAAATAATAATCTCTATTCCTTCTCTGCTTCCTATGAACCTGACTCAATTTCTATTACTTCTCTTTTTTTTATTTATTGGAAGTATTGTTTTAGGGCTTGGCCATTCACTAGGAGGGCATCAGGTTCTCCCCTAAGACTCTGTAATCAATATGTGCCTGCCCCAATCTTCTCAACCACCTAGAAAGGTCCAAGCCACAGGTTCTAAAACTTAGGATGTTTCCCTTTTGGTTCATTCGCTCTGTCCCATTTCAGGACCAAGTCTCCTACTTCAAAATTCTTCTTTTTATCTTTATTCTTATTGAACCATCTTTTTACTATCTGTTGATGAGCTGAGAATTTTGACTTAGCCTTTTCTCTCTCTTCTTCCATCATGATCAGAGTGTTGATTCTTTGTTTCATGGCCGATGAGGGTTCCTCGTTGGAATCTTGGGCCAATCGAAGAGATGGCAAATAAAGCCCATTTGGGAGGATGGATTCTTGCCCATAGACCAAAAAGTATGGGGAATTTCCTATAGCTTCTTTTGGTGTGACCCTATTGGCCCATAGAGAATTATGAAGTATATTATGCCAATTCCTTTGGTTATCTGTAAACATCTTCTTTAATATCCTTACCAGGTTTTCATTAGTTGATTCTGCCACACTGTTTCCCTGAGGGTAATAATTTGCAGAGTACTTGATTACGATTCCCCTGTCCAGAGAAAACTCTGTCAATAGAGTGGAAGAAAAGTAAGATACATTGTCAAAAACTAGAACAGAGGGGACACCAAATCTTGTGATCAGTTGTTGTTCTATAAATTGGATCACTATCTTCTCATTTACTTGAGTTAGAGGAATGGCTTCTGCCCATTTTGTGAAATAATCGGTGGCAATAAGGATGTGTTTGTGTAGTTTCGAAGAGCTTGGGGTAATTTCCCCTATTATATCCAACCCCCATTGCTCAAAAGGCCTAGAGACAATCACAGGTTGAAGCAGAACTACCTCTCTTTTCTCCTTTCCAGCACTTACTTGACAATCCTTGAAGTTCCTAGCGTATGCATGAGCGTCTTTGAACAAGGTGGGCCAATAATAATTGGCTCTCAGGATCTTATGAGCGGTGGTGTTTCCAGCGAAATGTCCTCCAGCGGGGCCATCATGGACAAGTCCTGTGATGTAGAAGATATGTTAAATCCTTGTACCAGGAGTCTTGTCCTGGGGAGATGTATGTTACTTCACATCACCATAATGCCATTTCATTTTCCCATCCATAATATTCAGTTACTCGATCTTGGGCTTCGGCTACAAGATTGCGTAAACCTTGTCCTTTTACTAATTTGGCAGGTTTTATATCTAGATCAAATTCCTGGACTACTACCATGTAGTTCCCTCTTCTTTCCCCCATTTCTTGTTGGGTAAAAAAGGATCGGACTATAGGGTGTGACACAATTACCTTAGTGTGATTATTCAATTTGAAAGATCTGAAATGATTTACTGCCTTATAGACCGTGTAGGCCTGCTTGTCTTTAGCAGGGTAGTTGAGCTCAACCCCTTGAATATTAATACTCATAAATGAAACTAGGGCTTCATTGTTTTCATTATGCTTCTTATTCAATACTGCGGCTAGCGATTGATCGAAGGCAAAAGTATAGAGGAAAAAGTTTCTATTGAAATCGGGACTTTGTAACACCAGGGCCCAGGATATGGCCTCTTTGATATTATTGAAAGTGCCTTTCTACTCATCATCCCACTCAAATTTAGCGTCCTTGCAAATCATCTTTTGTAAAGGTTTGATGATTTTGGAAAAGTCAGGAGTGAACTTCCTCACAAAATTGATTTTCCTGAAAAAAGGACTGCATAGCTTTCTTGTAATGGGGTAATGGGAGTTGAGCTATGGACTTAATCCTCTCCAGGTCTATACAAATCATTGCTTGAGATATAATATTACATAACAACTTACCTTCCTCAACACCGAAGATAGTTTTCTTAGGGTTGAGGGATATGTCGTGTTTCTTTCATCTCTCGAAGATCTGAGTTAAGTGTTGGATGTGCTCTTCTCTATTCTTCTAGTATACTATTACGACATCTAGATACACTACCACACATTTATTGATAAGTCCCTGAAAATCCACATCCATGGACCTTTGGAAGGTTGCTCCTACATTTATTAACCCGAAAGGCATGCCCTTGTAAGCGAAAGTTCCCCATTTGGTTTGGAAAGTGGTTTTTAAACGATCTTCCTCCGAAACCAGTACTTGGTTGTAGCCCGAGAAACTTTCTAGTAGAGAGAAGATCTCCGAGCCCAACACGGTCTGCAAGAGTTGTTCCATCAACAAGACTAGATAATTGTCTTTTTATGAAGCTCTGTTGAGGTTTCGAAAATCTACACATAGTCGGATTTCTCTCGACTTTTTCCTTACCGGAACAAGATTTTCTACCTAGGTAGAATGCCTAACCTGGAAAATTATCTTCGCATCTAAAAGATTCTTTAATTCCTGATACATGAGAGGTTCTAGGGATGGATGATACTTTCAGAGATTTTGTTGGAAAGGTTTCACTTCGGGTTTCAACGGGATGGTGTGTTGAATAATGTGGGTATCATGTGTTTTCAAATCCTTATAGGACCATGCGAAAACAACCTGGTATTCTCTGAATAATATGAAGTAGGATTTCCTCTCTTCCTTAGATATGGTTTTGTCAAGATTCACATGCTTTGGGTTCTCTAGAGTTCCAAGATTTACAGTTTCATGTAGCAGGCAAGAGCTACTAGTCTTTGCGTTCTTAGGTCCTTTGAATCATTCCTTTCTGTCAAACAGATTCTATAGATTAGCTATCCCCTTTGGGATTGTGTGAGCCTTTGATTTATCCATATGTTGTTGTGTTTGAGGATTGGTTTCGGTTGATTTCTCTTGAAACTCTTCATCGTCAATAGCAAAATCTTTGAAATTGTCTTGGTTGGTTAAGAAGCTTATGATATGTTCATATCCCTCAAAGAATTTCCAATTAGAAATTTTATTGGGTACCGATGGTTTGTAGAGCATCTCTATAGTGAATCAGGATACCTCATAATCTTCTAAAGGCGACAGTCTGGAAGCAGCTGTGGCTAAGGAGTCATAAGGAATATTCTTTTCTTTGGGAATCGCAATGATATTGAAAGCCTCAAAGCGCTTTATTAACCTACGCACCTCCTGCCGGTAGTTCTTAAGATGAGGTGAATTGCAATGTATAGTATTTCTCACTTGTCTAACAATAATTTTAGAATCTCCAAACACTTTCAATTCCTTGACATCCAGATCTATGGCTTTCTTTAACCCTTGTACTAGAGCTTCATACTCGGCAGTGTTGTTGGTACATTCAAATTCTAGTCTACAAGATAAGAAATGACATTTACCCTTAGGATCGATGAGGATGGACCCTGATCCTGACCCTTCTTGTGATTTAGATCCATCAAAATAGAGGGTCCAAGTTTGTGAACGACAACCACTCCTTTCTCTTCCCTCATTCATGTTTTGTTCTCTGACCTTTTATTTCACAAGTCCTAGCAAAGGGTTTTGACAGAAAAGAGAGTCTACTGTCGGCGTCGATGATTCATCCTGAAAAATCATTTTGGAGTTTTGGGTAAGAGGAATATCGGATAGGAGAGGAGAAAATTTCCCGAAGTGGAAATCACAGGAATAACTTCCCAATACGGGGAAATCTGTAGATGCGGGTTCATTTAGGGTTTCTAGATCAGTGACTGTATGCTTCAGATATCTCTCCCTATTGATCCTGATCATGTTCTTGTATCCCTTCAATGGCAACCAAAGGTGTGCCCAGTATGTACAGAAATACCCATTTATCTTTTCAGACCAATCTCGACTCAACAATATACCATATGCCTCTGGGATATCTACCACAATGATGTCAATTACTTGCACGAAATTAGGATGTGTCTCTATCCTGATCATCACATCTTTGAGTTCTCCCATGACCTTGACTTGGGTTCTGTCTAGTTGTATGGAATGCTTATCAATTTTGAGCAGGATGAAACCTAATTTATTACAAATGGCCAAGGGCATCACATTATCACATTAGAAGATGCCTCGGAATCCACCAGACAGTTGTGAAGATTTCTGTTGAAGACTTCAAATGTTAAAAGGAAAGGTGGGACAAAAGGATTTTCCTTCCTATCTCCCGAGTAGGTATTTATGGTCAGCTTGCTTACCGGATCTGTTGGGGATAGATTTCTCTTCTGACCATTTCTTGTCGTCAGATCATCTACCGAGCTTAAATCTTGCAACATAAAGTCTTTCTGCTGGGGAATCCTACATATTTCGATGACAGATATATTATCCCTTAACTTCTTCAAGTCTTCGACCACGTTGTAATCTAATTTGGGTGATTCCCGGGTATGAATGCTTATAGCTTTCTTATTGAGAGAGAAAGATGTCTTCGGGCGATCAAGAGTTTCCTTACTCTCTGAGACCTGGGTGGCATCGTATTTTTCGATCCGAGCGGACCCTTACTACGTGTCTGTATCACCGAAACTTCTATAGGTCGCTCTTGGGGCTCAAATAGGATATCAAAAGGCATGATCAGGTCGAGATCCCATATCAAAATGGCTATATCTCACGGTGGATCCACTTCTTCCTAGTCAACAATATTCAAGACCGAACTGCTTGGCTGTTCAGTTGTTGGTCACTATAATTGCTTAATTAATTTTAAACAACTAAGTGAAACATAAATTATCAACCCAGGGAAGTCTTTTGTTTCAAAGATAGCCATGCACTGTATATGCTCAATTCCAAAAGCATTTAGTGTTGTAGTAAAGAAATCATTCTATCTATGATTGTTGAAGTGAACTGAAGTTCTGAATTAGATTACAGGAAAGAAATCTTCTTAATTGCAATTCTTCACAGTTAAATTAAGAATCCTGGATTACATTTCAAAACATCATTGCAATGGGAAAGAACAACTATCTTGCAATCAGAGAACAGGACCCTTATTCTCAACAGAGATTCAGTATCAATACTTTTTCATGGAAATAATAATAATGCAGAA
>JASDQU010272833.1:0-15231 GCA_032191745.1 Picea mariana
TTGCTTCATGTGATTCTAACCCATGACCAAATTTTCTTTGAGACTACAGAGAATGGCCGCGTGGACTATAAGAGTGTTGTCGATCTCCTGAAAATTGGAGACAACTTGCATGTATGAGAGAACCGACAATGGTGTTTTCTCGTAGATTGCTTAAAATGGAGTCATGTGACTGGTAGTATGGTAATATGTGTTGTACCACCATTCAACTAGGGGTAACCATTGATACCATTGATTTTTTCAGTCGGAAACAAAACACCAAAAATATGTTTCCAAACACTTGTTGACAACTTCAGTTTGTCCATCAGTCTGGGGATGATAGACAATCCTCATACGAATTTGGGTTCATTAGAGTTTGAACAATTCTTACTAAATTTTTTTGGTGAAAGTTGGATCACGGTCTGAGATAATAGAATGAGGCATGCCATGGAGTTTGAATATATTATCCATAAAAAATTGATCCACTATGGATGCTCTAAACGAGTTTTGAAGAGCACATAAATGAGCATATTTTGAAATATGATCTACTACCACCATGATGAATGAATTATTTCCTGATTTAGGCAAGTCACTAATGAAGTCCATATAAATATATGTTCAAATAACAGGTGGAACAGGGAGTGGTTGGAGTGTGCATGGCGATTTGATGGTTTTACCCTTATTGCATTGATATGTATCATATTCAACCACAAAGGTGAAAATGTCTTGTTTCATACCTTCCCAGAAAAAAATAACATTTGACTCATTCATAGGTTTTGGAAAATCCTAAATGCCCAATTGTGGGTGAAGCATGAAGCTCAGAGAGAAAAATGGATTTAAGGTTCGATTGTTTTCTTAAATAAAATCAACCTTTATAGCATGAAAGCTCTTAATTGTTCCAAGAGTACCCTGGAGAAGCTTGAGAATCATGTTGTGATTGTTGGATCATGATAGAAAGTTTGGGGTCTTGCAACCATTTCTGGTGAAGGGCTTGAAGCCAATTTGCTACAATGAAAGAGAGGAAAAAGACAAACCATTCCTTTTCATATTTCCTTGAAAGAACATCAACAACCAAATTTTCTTGGCCCTTCTTGTAAATAATCTCATAATCATATCCAAACAACTTGATCACCCATTTTTTTTTCTTGAGGGATGGAATTATTTGTTTCAAAAAATACTTGAGGCTATGATGATTAGTTTTAATTTGGAAGTGTTTCCCCAATAGATAAGGACACCAGAGATACACTGCATACATGATAACCAAAATTTCCTTTTCATTGGTTGATTGGGCTAATTTTTGCCTTGAAAGTTGCTTGATAGTGAAAGCTAAAGGTCAGCCATCTTGCCTGAGGAATGCCTCAATTCCTTTCCCTTAAGCATCACATTCTAGGAAAAAATTCTTGGTGAAGTATGGTAGTTCCAGAACATGAGTTGTGCACATAGCCTCTTTCAATCCATGGAAGGATCGATCAACTGTGGGATTCCAACTGAAAAAAATCATTTTAAGGCAAGAAGTGAGAGGAGCTACAATTTTTCCATAATTATGAACAAACTTACGATAGTATCTCGTTAAACCCAAGAACTCACACAATATTTTAATATTTTTAGGGCGAGGCCAATCCTTCATAGCTTCAATTTTCTCAATATCCACCCGTACACCATCCTTGCTGAGAATATGACCCAGGTACTCAATTTCAAAGACTCCAAAAGAACATTTAGACTATTTGAGAATTTTTTTGTGTTGAGATAGTAGATGGAGAACTTGATCCACATGGATGAGATGGGTAACGGGTTTTCCAAGTTTTACTATAGATGAGTATATCATCAAATAAAACTAAGAAAAAATGACAAAGGAAATGATGGAAGGCATGATCCTTAGGACTTTGAAAAGTGGAGGGGGCATTACATAGGCCAAAGGGCATGTCCAAGAAGTCATTGTGACCCTGATGAGTTCTACATGTAGTATTGGGAATGTCTTCTTCTTTCATACATATCTGGTGGTAGCTAGAACTGAGATCAAGTTTGGTAAAGTACTAAGCACCACTCAATTCATCCAAAAGGTCATCAATGACATGAATGGGAAATTTGTCTTTGATTATGAGTTTGTTGAGGGCACAAAAATCAGGACACATGTGCCAAGTTCTTTCTTTCTTGAGTACCATGAATATAGGAGAAAAATAAGGGATGGTACTAGGATGGTTAACACATGTTGGCAATTCTTGAACAATTTTCTCAATTTTTTTTTTTGGGGCAAAGGGATGACGATAAGGGAGAACATTGGAAGGAATACATCCTGGTACTAGAGGAATGGAATGATCATGGACACTGTAAGAAGGGGGAATTCCATGGGGAGTGTTAAACATATCTTATTGTTGGAAGAGTATAAATTGGAGGTCAGAATGCACATAGGGTGTCTTAATGGATTGAATGGAATGGAGTTGGGAAATAATGACAGAATAACCTTTTTTAGTAGATTTTCCATTCAGTGGGAACTGATGATCTCAGGGGAGCTTGTTGTGATGCCTTGGAACTTATATTGTTGTCCCTCCTGTTGGAATTGCATGGTTAAGTCTTTAAAATCCATGATGATGGGGATGAGAGTGCATAACCATTCCAAATCAATCACAATGTCATTGCAACCACCCATGTCGATATAAAACACATGATATTTCAGGTGGTACTGACCAATTTGCAGGTGAACATTTTCACAATGCCCCCCATAGTTCATGGAATCGCCATTGGAAATCATGAATTGAAAATTGTTGATTGCACTAATATAAAAAACGATTTATTGAATCTTGGGAAATGTGACGATGAATAAAATAATGGGTGTTTCCACTATGAACTAGGATGATGAATTTCCTATGATTAATGTAGCCATTTAACTTGAGTATTTGGGTAACAAAGAATCTAGTGAGGGCCTTCAAAAAAATTAGTAGCTCAACTTCTGATGGATCAAATGGACGAGTAAGATCATCTTCTTGGGGTAGCTCTTCTATAATGGAAACATTGACCTCCTCGTTTTAAATATCCTCAGAAATGGCCATAAAAAGCTTCTATTCCTTACACTTGTAATATTTGTCATCACACTTATAGAAAAGACCCTTGAGTTGGTGTTCAACCATTTCTTCCCGAGTTAATTTATGGATCTTGAGATGGGTGGCAAGAGGGGAAAGATTGGTGGGTCTAGGGTGAGGAACAAAGGAGGGTTTTCTATTTTGGGAGGAGACAACTTTTTATGCTTCCTTGGCTAGTTTAGTATCTTCCAACCGAGTCTGGGAGAAATCCATTAGGACTCGGGCTCAAATTCCATCCTTTAGGAAACTGTTGGTTTAAATTCTTCATTTTACTGTCTGAGTTATTGACCCAAGGTTCATGTCTTTTGGGTTTCCAACAAAGCCTCTAAAACTATCGGTCCTCTTGGTAGACCAGAAGGCAACACAATACACAGATTGCACTGCACAGTCTCACCTGAGATAGATTTAAATGGGTGGATTTAAGACTCAGGCATTTACAGCCTAGGATTGAGTATGAGATAGGGGATTTTTAATATGAGCCATATAATACGAATCATGATTGCCATCTACTAGTACTAAAGGGGTTGCATATATCCTTCATAGTTATTTCCCGAACATCACAATCATATTCCATAACAATGCATTGACTCATTTATTAAGTATAAAAACTAACTGCTGGAAGAAAATGAAGATATACATGCATTCATCACATTACACAGATATTATCATGGTTAAACCCCTCCTGGGATACGTCCACAAATATTTGGCTCTTGGCTCTTTTATTATGGCAGTTCTGTATCTCCAATGCCACATGCTTACAATTTCCTCTGATGGGTAAGATATGTATGAGGCGAACTAGATCTCACTAGTCTCCAAAGCCCATGATCTAATCCTCATATCTTCCTCCTCTCCTCTATTATTATATCAACATCTTACAAAATTGTTGTGAGTGGGAAATCCCTCTACAGACTAACACTTAGGGTTTTATCATGCATGCAGAAAAGACCTAAAGATTCCTACTTTCTACCGTCATCCCAGACCTAATCCCCATTATTCTTAAGCAAATACATAGTTAAGAAGATCAAGTGAGCATACCTTATTTCAGGCATTTGATGTCGATCCTTCTTCACGCTTGATCGCTTTTTGACTGCAGCTCTCCTCCCAAGGCTGACCTGCATTCACACAAGACAAACAAATAACTCCACATGCATTTGATATATAGATTAATGGGTTAGAGATTTAATCAATATGTATGCAATAAACCATGAAAACGTCATATGGAGGGACGGGAAAAGTACTTCTTTATTATTAACTTCAACAAATCAACTTACAATGGTGAAACCAACCACTGCTCCATGAAACCTGGTCCTGGGTTCCTCTTCAACTATCCTCCAACTTCTTTGCTCTATATTTCTCTTTGCACAAGTAAGGCTAAAGGTTGGGGCAAAGGGAATGTGCAATCGGGTATAGTTTCTTTACTATGATTCTCCTCCTCCAAATGGGACCCCTAACCCTTCTTTTATAGGCTAGAAGAAGCTAGGTATTTGGTTGAACACTCGGCCATGCATGGCCAGAAGGTTTAGTTAACTTACCCAAAGCTGTGTGTTTCGTCAACAACTTTCCTTTTTTCGTGCTTTTGTAGGTACACGCGGGTTGTTTTGGATCAACTAGCATGTACACGTGTGCAGTAATGGAGTAGGGCATGTGGGCCTTTATAAAAGAGGTTTTTAAGAAGAGTTGTTCAACAGTGTTTTGGCAGAGAAGGAGTCTGAGATGGCATGATTCCAGGTAAGCATGTCTGGTGGAAATTAGGGTTATAACAGATTCCCCCTAATGTGTGAGGTCAGAAGAGCATCTGATGGCCGAAATACATTAACAATCTTCACCGATGTGCCGAACAAGTGAGCCTAGGGACCAAAAATCGGGAGGTGTCGTCTGCAAAAATAACAATTGTCTCACCGAGATGGGCATACCCATGCTCAGGATAAAATAAAATCATGGCTACCAATCAAATACACTTTAGATCCATGTCATATAACTATATAAAGTGTAGTCACGAGCTATACATAGCGAAGCTACATCTCAAAATCAAAAAGATATACATGTAGAGTATCCATATTCTAGAAGTTGATAAGGCCTGATGGCTGGAGATGAGATCTTCAAAGATCGAGCAACAACTTCAAAATCTTCAAAACTTGGGTAGGAGTGTAATATGAGTGTATGACTTCACTACCCAGAGGTCTTTGAAGGCTCGTCGGTCATGGACTAGAGAATCTAGATGATCATATTGAAGGCTTCATTGATTTCGAACAAAGACTTGATTGGATGTTCGGGATGGTCGGGCATGAGGGAAAGAGATAAACTGCAGAGGGGCCGACTCAAGCTTGGTAAAAAATTCCCTTGGACGATAGCACGACAAATGATGAAGCTCAAGCAACATGGCATTAACATAAGTTTATGAAGCAGGAGGCAACGCAAACTCTCCATATGTTTGGAAGAATAACCAAACATAGGAGGACACAACTCTATGTATCGAGAACAACTTCCTAAGGTCGTATTAAATTCCAAAGTTTGACGGACAAACAGACAGATGTGCTTTATTCAAGGATTACTCATTATGCTGCCAAATAAACAAAATACTTTTCCCTTCCTCTTTTGGGGGTATATTTGATTTTTTTTTGTCTTTTTAAATAATTTTGAAAAAAGAATAAAAGAATGTTACGTTACAAAGGAGGATCGATTGTCACAAACATACTAGTTCCAAGCACATAGAACATAGGGATGTTCAGGACAAAGGGACATATGCAAGAAAGGACACTCGGGAAAAATCCTCCAGGTGTCAAGACGCAGAGGCAAAGTGCTACAGGACTTGCATATAAGGCATGCTTCAGATGGTTTAGTTGAGAGCAACATGGAGTCGGAATTAGGCCAAAGATGTGGGTATGAAAATGCGGTTAATAAGACACACAATGGTAACGTCCTTCGATGTAAGTTTAATGAGCCCAGAGAAGGTAAGCTCGACGGTTTTTCATATTTAGAGAGTTTGAAAAAATGTAAAAGGAGACTCCATTGGGGTACCTTTTTTGAAGGTAGTCTAGTCAGTTCGAAAAAGGGGTAAACTAACACCAAAAAGATGTCTATTCAAAACCATTTTAACGAGTGTGATAAAGACAAGATCACTCGGCCATTTTTTCATTTTTAAAGAGTCTGAAAAAAGATTAACTATGGACTTCATCAAGAATTTTCTTCTAGGCGATTTTAACGAGTGTGAAAGAATAAGGTCACTCGACAATCTTTTCAATTTTAGGGAGTCTGAAAAGAGATTAACTATGGACTCCGCGGGGGTTCCTTTTTCGTAAATTTAGTCCCTGAGGCCCGAAAAAGGGTTAAAATGATACCTAAAAGTACTCTTCTAGAGAACTGAAGTTCCTTAGAGTATACCTTTGTTCTTATAGTTGACCATCCGGACCGAAAAGGGGTAAACTACCGCTGGATAGATGTGACTTCAAATTTTAATTTAATGAGTGTTAAAGGCCACAAGATCGCTTGACAATATTTTCATGTTTAGAGAGTTTGAAAAGGGATTAAAAGAAGACCCGTTATATCGTTTTGGAGTACCGAGGGTGAGTTCAAGAGTGAAAAGGAATCATGCAAATGAGGCTCAAACTCGTAATCAGGAAAAACAACAAGGAATCCCGAGCCTACAATGATTAGAGATTGCATAGACACCATAATGCAACTAGGATCTACCTAGGGCATCCATGTTTCGGTAAGCTCTACCACCAATTTGTGACACTTCTAAAGCAACAATGATGGTTCTATTTCGCAACCTGACGGGATCGATCCTATGGTGAAAGGATAAAGACAATGAGATGCAAAAGTCAAGGAGGAAACCTATCCTACATGCTCAAGTTGATCATCTGAGATTTTTCCATGGACCGTCAAAAGTTACCCAAAACTCCAAAAAAAATGTCAGGATACCCAATATACCCCTCCAATGTAACTCTTGAATCACTCTAAATGGTTTTTTGGTTTGAAAAACATGATAAGGGGGCCAAAAAAGTGACAAAAAGAGGCCAAAAAGTCTATAAGTAGAAGCTGGCAGCTCATTATCACCATTGCTAATTTGGAAATTGACTCTGGAGCCAAAAAAACCCCTTTGATAAAAGTGGTGATTCTGGGAGCTACAGTGGACGAAACGACCATCTGTCTAGACCAAGTAAGTATAAACTCTCTCTTGCAATTTCAATCTTTCTTTATTCTTTGGGTTTCAAGTTTTGGGGGGGCGTTGACCTTCAAGGTCAGCCCTAGGTCCACGCGGGCTGTCTTATGATAGGTCGCGTGTACATTCGGGTAGAGTAAAAGCTGCACGCGTGTACATGCGACTGTTAGCATTAAAGCACGCGTGGACCCCCTTATTGAATGAAAAAAATTAAAAAACAAGGGTTAACCCTCCTGAACTTTGGTGTTTTGCAGGATGTATGTTTACGGGAGAGAAAGAGAGCATGAGGAGGTTAGTGAGTTGGTCGGGGAAGACCCCAATGCTGTGGCTACCTTAATGCAATGTGGGTTGCTGAAGTTCTTTTTATGTCCTTTTATGCAGGCACAACCTAGGCTACTGAATGCCTTGGTGTATTATTGGCATCTAGATGCAGAGGCCTTTATGTTAGAGGGGCAGTCATTGGTTCCCACGACTGAGGAAATATATTTTTTGATTGGCCTCTCCAGGAGAGGGTAACCAATCAACTTTCAGACATTTCCTTCGAGGCCGCATAACATAGCAGAATTGATAGGACTTTACTGTGAGGCTAGTACAGACCGATCGAGCTCACATGTTCCCATAAGCAATATTACTGACTTATCGCTACAGGCGATTGTGTTCCTTATTGGGTGGATTAATGGTTCTACGGCTCTCCATCAGGCGTCCCGTGCACAAATGAACTATGCAGTGCAATGCTTAAATGCACAAATATTTGACTGGAGCACAACATTGCTAGATTATATGAAGAGGTAGTTGACAGATTGTCGGTCGCGGACGCAGAGGAACTTTGGGTTTGGGACCATTCTATGCTCTTTCTTCTTTGTAAGAGTTTCGAGCTTCAGTCCTTGAGTAGTGGTACGAGGACATCAGGCCTCTCTTCCTGTAGTTTGTAGATGGGCAGTGTTACTGCCACGACAAGGTGGTGGAAGGATCAATGAGTCCTTTGACGATGATTTCTTCGCTTGGTTGTCACGACAGATCCCAGTCATAGAGGATTACCCTTATGCTAGGATTGATTTCTTGAGAGATCCTGAGATAGAAGTACCTTCTGGTGAGGAGTGAGGAGAGATGGGTAAGTTTACTTCATTGTTTTGTTGTTGTTGTTGTTGTTTATTATTTTTTTTATATATCATTTTTTTTGTACCGGAGTATTTGACGGACATGTGTCTATTATGTGTAGATGTGGGGCCATTGTGACCTATGGACTATGCAAGAAACATGCGTCATCCTCAGCCAGGGGCCACACCTATCGCCATCGGGGGACCATCAGTAGCAGGAGAGCTTCCAGCTGGGGAGGCTGAGAGGGTGTTGAGATGAGTCAAGCAAAAATTTACCACACTCACCCGCACAGTCCCTATGGGAGAGATTGAGGACCTGCCACCATCTATGCAGCCTCATGTAGTGGGGGCACCATGGACGTGGGCCCGATTGTTTCGATGTTTGGAAAACGCTGTTGATCAGTATAACAGGGCCCACAGGCCCTGACTTTAGTTAGACTTTTCACACGCCGAGAGCACTACTTATATATCTTTTTTGAAGGCATAAGCCCCATTGCTCGTTACTAGTCATATTTTTGAGGCGCTTGCACCCACCTATGTACTCTGGTGATTTATATTATATATGGATTTTTATGTATTTTTGTGTCTTATGGATCATATTTGCCTTTAAAAATGTATTTACATGTTTATGTGTATGTCTTTTCATATGTGTGCGAGATGCCAATCTAAAATTTGATTAGCTAGAGTATCTGTAATTTGGTTTAATCTCCTGGGAATATGAAAATATGTAATATAATCAAAGATTCGTTCTAAGAGACATACCCTATGGAATCATAGGTGTAAAGTCGAATCATGAACACGGTAGACTCTATTTAACTGTGACATAATGATTTGAGTGTCTAAATAGACCCGAAGATGAGAGATACCAAATGACAGTGCGTCACGAAGCAACTCAATAATTGCACTATATTCGACGACATGTTTGTGGTGTGACCTTAACATATACCTCCGGAAGATAATAACTGGCCTCGAGGTGTAAAAATTACCCAAGCTGCGGAGGCGAGTCTCCGAGTGTGCCGGCTAGCACCATCTGCATACCCAATGAACACCTCAGATTCACTTGATATCTGCCACAGTGACGAAAGATAACATTAAAAGAGACATGTCCATAATACTAAAAGAAACTAGAAAGTAATAGTACAACGACTATACATATGTTACAAAAATTTACCCATGGTGACCTGCCTATGAGTAATACTTCTTGCGGTAGATTCCATTTCTAGGCTCTACCAAAGCATTCCCTTCAAAGTCAACCAAATGATAAGCGCCCTTTTTTAGAACTTATTTTATGATGAAAGGTCCGAACCACATGGGTTTGAATTTTCCTATCCCCAGGGGGTCCTTATCTTGGTCATAGACCAGGACAAGGTCGCCTTCAGTGAAAATCCTAGGATTAATGAACTTATCATACTGACACTTGAATTTATGTTTGTGAGCCTCGTTGGCCAGGGCTACATCACGACGTTGCTCATTGAGCCGCTCAAGGTATAATAACCATTCTTCAAGTGGAGAAGTATCTGGCAATAATTGTACTGCCAAATTTAGGGACGAGATCTAACATTTGATAGGCAAGACTGATTCCAGCCTGTCAATGAGTTGAAAAGGTGAGAAACTGGTTGCAGTCTTAAAAGACGTTTGGTAGGCCCATAATGTCAAGTATAACATCAAATGCCAATTTGAGTTGGCTGAGTTGATCGTTCACTGTAGGATGGTCTTAAGAGATTTATTTACAGCTTCTACCTGACTATTTGCTTGGGGGTAGTAGGGTGATGAATGTTCTTTCTGTAACCCAAGATTTGATGTTAACTCAGTCATCATCTGGTTCTGAAAGTGACTTCCATGGTTAGTGACTATCTCCCTCGGGACGCCGAACCTTGCTATTATCTGGTTGAATAAAAAAAGAGCTGCAGTCTCTCCATCATCTTTAAACGTTGGCATAGCTTTGACCCACTTCGTGAAGTAGTCTATGGCTACGATGATATAATGGTGCCCCCTTGCAGAAGGAGAGTTGCATGTAGTGTAATAAATCCCCCACTTGGTGAAGGGACCGACTGTGATGAGAGGAAACATGGGAGTGGGATGTGACCTCATCTTTCGAGAGAAGATCTGGCATGGGTGGCACTTCTTGACAGATTCAATATAATCTTTGATTAGTGTCTGCTAGAAGTAACCTGCTTGTAGAATATTTTGGGCTGTAGAATATTTTGGGCTGATGCCAACCCAGACAAATTACCACCACATGCTCCAGTATGGCAATCATTAAGCACGATAACTGCTTCTTCATGAGTGAGACATCGACACAGGATGCAGTATACACCTCTCCAATACAACGTATCATCGAGTATAAGATAATTCTTAGCCTGATTGCGTATAAGTCAATGCTCATCATGAGAAGTAGAGGTGGGGCACTTCAAAGTCTGAAGATAGATAAGTATATCTACATACCAGGGATTCGAATATGTGATCAAAAACATATCTCCTCTGATAGGCGACTCTTCGGGCACAACATCATTTGACTCAATCAGAAGTTCTGAAATAAGTTCCGCGAAGACCAGTGACTTTTTGGATTTCGCTGAAACATAATCTAAGTCAAACTCTTGGAGGACTACTATCCATCTACTAATCTTTCCGCCTATTACCCGTCGTGTCAACATGTACTAGAATGGATTCACGATAGCAATGATGATGGTCTTGCGAAACAGAACATAATGACGAAACCGTTGAACAACATGAACTGCTACCAACACAAGTTTTTCGATATGAGAATAATTGAGTTCCCGTCCTACGAGGCCTCAGCTTAGGTAATAAATCACATATTCTGAGAACAAGTCATCCTCCTGAACTAAGACCATGTCGATGGTTGACTCTACTGCAACCAGGTATGATAAGAAATCTTTGTTATAGTTAGGTGGTCGAAGCAGAGGGGCAGTTGTGAGGGCATGTTTCAATGCGTCGAAAGAGCATTGAGCAACATCGTCCCAATAAAAAGGAATGTCTTTCTTTAGTAAGTGCATAAATCCCTTTGTGATCTCGGCATAGTTGGCGACGAAACATCTTAAAAAATTCACCTTGCCTTGTAGACTCTGAAGTTGAAGGATTGTGCACGGGGGATGCAACTGAATTATCGCCTCAACCTTGAGAGAATTGACCATGATCCCTGTTGTTGACACTATGAAACCTAACAAATGTCCTGATGTTACGTAAAAGCTGCACTTGTTTGGATTCAAGCGAATCCGGAAGTAGCGACAAAGATCAAAGATAAGTCGAAAGTGTGTGGGATGATCCGCTCTCTTGTGAGATCGAGATGCTAAATCATCTAAATAGGCATCAACTATATGCTCGAGGTGATGGAAAGCAAAAGACATGGCCCACTAAAAGGTCGCTCCAGCATTTTTGAGACCAAAGGGCATCTTATGATATGGGAATGTACCCCATGGAAAAATGAATGTTGTTTTGTGCTGGTCCTCGTGTTTGATTTGTATTTGATTATAACCCGAAAAACTATCCATGAAAGAGANACAAAAGACATGGCCCACTAAAAGGTCGCTCCAGCATTTTTGAGACCAAAGGGCATCTTATGATATGGGAATGTACCCCATGGAAAAATGAATGTTGTTTTGTGCTGGTCCTCGTGTTTGATTTGTATTTGATTATAACCCGAAAAACTATCCATGAAAGAGAAGACCTCGCAACCGACACATTCATCAATGATCTGGTCGATGAATGGTGTGGGGAAATTATTTTTTGGACAGGCCTTGTTCAAATCACGGAAGTCTGTACATACACGAATCGTGCCTTGTTTTTTATTGACTGACATAGGATTTGACACCCATTGGGTCAAATGGATAGGATAGATAAAACCATCGTTTAGAAGTTTCTCAACTTCAACCTTAATGGCTGCTTCTTTCTTGGGATTAATTGGACGAATCTTTTTCCAGATAAGCTTGGCATCTGGATAAGTTGTGATTTCATGTTCGACTATTTTTGGATCGATGCCTGGCATTTCCTCGTAAGACCAGGCAAAAATGTCACGAAATTCTTTAAATAGATCTGTGTAGATTTGAATCTCTCTAGGGGAGCAGTTAGCTTCGACAAAAACATTCTCCACGATGCCAGGGGTTTTGGAGATATTGATTGGTATGGTTTCAACGATCGTTTCCATATTACCCTCAACATAGACCTCGTGTGTAGCTAAAGGATTAATAGGACAAGACCTATCTCCAGTCATAGTCAAGGTGAATTATCCGTCTTCGATTCTGCTTAACTTTGGGAGGAAGTATGATCTGTGATGAAGATCATCCCAAGGTTTGTCCGGACTAGTCATTGATTCAATTACTGCTTTGTCAGAGGGCAAGACTAAGTCTAACGAATCGGTGTCAATGAGAGAACCTTGAGCCAAAATAGGCTCTAGAAGTGGATCGAACTCTTGTGCAGGAGTTGGATCTGTGTTGGCTAAAGCTTGCTAGACTAAAGAGTACACTACTTCAGCTGTAGACAAGGGCATGGACATGCCCAGGTGCCCTGTCCCATCCATCGTGGTCAATGGGGAAGGAAGTATCCACGGATCATTGAAGTAAGTCATGCGAAATGACGAAATTTGGAAAATCTCAACCTTATGGTGGGTGGATATGAACTTGACATCGCCTTGAGGGGGTGGGTAATCGAAGGTACCCATCAAAGATGGGCACAAACCAGCCCCTACGTTGAGTATGCCTGGTTGAGGATTATCAATCATCGGGACCGTGAACACCCCCAATGAAGGGTCAGGTATGGAGAAAGACAATTGATCAATGGTCACAATCCGATCTTCGTGTGGAAACAACAAGACCCGGAAAACTATGGAAACCACTGCTTGCATGGCATAAGTCCAACTCCTTCCTAACAAGAGATTGTAGTCGAGGGACGCGTCGACTACTTTTACCTCGACGCACACGGTCTTTCCTCCTAACTGCATGGGGAAAGAGGGAATGAGACCTTGTGGTTGGAATGAACGGCTGTCGAAAGCAGTGAGAAGAGTCAGTGACGGAGACAAAACAGGCTGGCCAATGGCCTTCCAACATGCCAATGACATAACGCATGTCGAGGTGCCCTCATCAACCACCATGCGGAAAATATTTCAAGTAAAATTTTTTGTGGGGTGAGCCACTACTATCTGAAATGGTACGTGGTAAGGCAGATGAGGTTTTAAGTTGGTTGTATCCAGCATGATGGTACCTAGATTACATGTCTCGGTAGATCCTAAAGAGGTTAACAAAGCTTTCCTCTGGGAAGGGAAGCTTTGGAGGACCTCCAAAGCAGACTTCGCACAAGGGGTTTGAGACAAATCCTCCACCACAGAATAGTTCTGGGCAGCCCTTGCATTTGGGTTGCGAGAATATTTTTTGAACACGCCCTTTGGGATGCATGTGATTATTTCACCCAAAGTCTTCTCAATCTATAGAGGAAGAGATGGGAGTTCATCTCTTTGCCGTTCTCAGAAGTGCTTGGTTTACTGTAGTTGTGAACTCTAGTCGATATAAAATCATCACCCTTCATCATATACACATTCGCGGATGCGGGATTGTTCGAAGACGGAGAGGGTCCTTGACTACCCTTTTCTGTGCTTGTAGAGGCTTGGGTTAGGTTTTGCCCATGCTGAAATGGATTGGTTAACACAACAGGCTGTTGCTGTGTCACAAACTTTTGGGCCTTTGCAAGCCGAGGACATTGGTGGGTCGGGTGGTCTTCCGCGCATAGGTTGTACGGATACCTCACCTTCTATTTTTCAGTGTTGCACCCACCAGCATTATTAGTGGGTTTCTTATCCCCCTTACTCTTCTTTCGTTGTTTTTTCTTTCCTTCAGGTTGCTGGGTGACCTTTGGACTTGTCGATTGCACTGTGTGTACATCCGACGTTTTAGTAGGGGGAGCAGCCAAAATAGTAGTTTGGTTAGGCCGCTGTGTGTTGTATAGACAATTGCTGCAATTGCTTCTTCAATTGCTCAAGGGCTTTGTTTGTGCTGAACCAACAATACCATCAACGTGTAGTCCAAATCTCTGTCTGGTTTTATCAAGTATTGAGCATGGCGCATCTATCAAGATCTTGTATAATAAACCGGACTGAGAATAGATGAGCTCAAGTTGTTGATCTCTCATGATGGTGTCTTCTTCGGAAAAAACTACTGATGTCATGACATCTTTGGATAACTGTGGGACAAAATACTTAAGGAACCACTCGAGCAAGAATGCTGGTGGGACTGGCACCTTAATTAAACTCTTCCAACATCTCCATTCTCGGATGTGATAAGAGATATGGTCTTCTTTTGTCTATGCAAAATTGGCCATCAATTATGTGCCAACGTCGTATCTCACAGGTAATTGGAAATGGTTTAGGAAGGCTATTGCCAATTCACCGAAGGAAGAGTATCTTGAGTGGTCAAGCTCAATGTACCATTTTGCAGCACTCCCAATGAGAGTATGTTGAAACAATTGCAACTGGACGGAGTCGTCTTTCAACGAGTTGGATGAGAACTAAAGATGGAAGGTCGTCACATGATCTCCTGGATCTTCGTTAGGCTTGGCTTCGAACTTTGGTATGTCCAAAGGCAACTTCGTTGGCATAGGGGGTCAACGCGGATCGTGACAGATAGGTTCATTCAAAAACCTTGTCAATTCTAGAAAATGCAAGGTTTCCAGGAAAGGTAGTTTGGGTTGTTGGTGATAACCTGGTAAAAAGGGACCTGGAGTTTGACTGGCACCAGGATGCCAGGAAAAGTTTGGCTACTGGCCTGGGTTTTGGTAAAAGCCATGGCCATGACCAGCGTACAGATTCTATGTGTGAGGAGACATCATTGGTTGATTCCCAAAATAGGACGTTGATCCAGGTGGATATCGGGGGCCACCCACCTTTTCCAAATGGCTCAAAACAGTTTTCTGTCCA
>JASDQU010272834.1:0-12464 GCA_032191745.1 Picea mariana
GCTCGATGTACCATTTCGCGGCACTCCCGATAAGAGTGCGTTGAAGCAATCACAACTGGACGAAGTCATCTTTCAATGAGTTAGATGAACACCAAAGATGGAACGTAGTCACGTGATCACCTGGATCTTCGTTAGGCTTGGATTCAAACTTTGGAATGTCCGAAGGCAATTTCGTTGGCATAGGAGGCCAATGTGGATCATGACAAATAGGATCATTTAACAACCTTGTCAAATCTGGCAAGTGTAGCGTCGCCAGGAATGGTAGTTTGGGTTGCTGCTGATAGCTTGGGAAAAAGGGTCCTGGAGTTTGACTGGCACCAGGTTGCCAGGAAAAGTTTGGTTGCTGGCCTGGATTTTGGTAGAAACCATGACCCTGACCAGCGTAAGGATTTTTCATCTGTGGAGACATCATTGGCTGATTCCCCATAAAGGACATAGGATGTTGGGCATGCATCGTGTTTGAAGGACTTTGGGAAGGATTACTCCATGCCGGTCCTAATGGGAGAGGCATAGTAGTCTATCCAGGGTTCCATTGACTGTGGAAAGAATTAACCCAGAATGGCATTCTAGAGGAGGGAATGGATCCTTGTCCTGAGTTCCAAGGTCCTACTATATGTGCCCCCGGCGTAGGAATAGTACCCCGCGCCAGAGTAGACTGTCCAAAAATGGGAGTGCCCCCAGACGGGAAAGCAGTGGATGCGAAAGTGTCGTTACCAAACATCCCATTCCAAACAAATGGTGACGAACCTACCGGCATAGTGTGCGCAGGTGTTCCTTGGCTCCCGGCTCCAAATAAACTCGTGTGTGCAGGCTTCCCAGTGGACTACTGATGCAGACCACCAAGCGAAGGGGACGAAGGAGAGATATGACCTCCAGCGTAAGGAAAAGCGTTAAAAGGGACATGAATGCCCCCAAGTTGACCTTGCAGAGGAGCGTTAGAGCTCCCTGCCCCCAGACCCAAATTCTGTAAAGTGGAGTGAGTGAGTGTAGGAATTATACCCGAACTAGGCATACCGTATGAGAACGGAGGGCCTGTCGCACTAGGTGTGAAGGGAGTTGTGGTCGCCATGATAGATGGGATCAGTCCACTATGCGATGTAGTTGCGGCCGATACCATGATGGATCGGACTGACGACGACAAGTTAGGAGATGCTTCTCTTGTGGTAGCAACGGTGGTGGGAATGGAAGAATTCCCAGAGGAAGTAACAACATTTGGTTCCATAACTGTGTGAGGCACTGACAGGCGTTCGTAAAATTGGATTGGTACAATAACCGATGACCAAGTATCAGTGGTTGGGGTTTCAACCGAGCCAAGATTGGCGGTTGATTCCTTCAGGAGTTGTTCAGGCACAATGGTTTGTAACCTAGTTGCTTCAAAAGAACCTTGTTGGTCTAGCTTCTGCCTCAATGGTGGCGGGGGTGGCTCTAGTATAACCGGCGGCAGGCCCAGAAGCCTTTGTGACCAGTGGATCTTTGGATCCTCCAATGTGTGAGAAGATCCAAGACACGCTAAGGTATTCTACATGTTCAAACAGTAACACACACTAAAAAATAAGCCCCTAAGAGATAATACAAGCAAACACTAAACTAGTTGGAAGAACAGTTACAACAACCAACACTAGAGCAACTTACCGGTGCAAGTGCAACTCGAAAACGGAAGCACCCTTCGGGTATACTCTACAAATCATGGCCCGATGTCTGTCCTAGGTACCACGGTATACCCCCGTATTCACTTGTGTATGTCCCTAAAAATATTGGCAACTAGTTTGCCAGCACACGGACAGTCACCAGGCAGGTACAGTCGAAAGTCGGGTAGACCACAATGAGCAGGGTATCAAACCCAAAACCTGTCAAGGGTATCGAGAGCAAATGGTCTGGAATAAAACTGAGGACCTTGAATAGATTTGAGACCCATGAAGCCCCATGGCAAATGCAAACGACGGAATCCCAAAACAAGCCCTCGATATGTGTTTTCCACTACGCTTGGTCCAGCTTTGGAGGGGTTATCTCCACTACCTTTCCTTACGTGACCTTGTGTTTATCCCCTGTGTTAGAGGGGTGTCCCGGATAACTTCCATGAAATTGGACTTCTACACTCCCTATCACAGACTCCAATGTTTGGTTTTCAGTGGCCTTGAAGAGTTTCCTCTCCAACCTAATCCAAGGCCCTAGTCCTGAACTAGTGTATGAACCCTACAAACAAAAAGTCTAATAGTTTTAAAATTAGCATTGCTTTTATGGGATTTCTTATGTCACGGGGTATGAAGGTGAAATTGATGATGTGTAAAGACTCAAAGCAAAAACGAATGAAAAAAGCTGGAAACAAAAAACTTTTACTAAATGCAAAAACCAACAACTTTTTACAAAGAAAGACTTCTTTTTCTTTTCAAAATTTCTAAGATTTCATGTAGCAAACATAAAGGAATTTCGCTCGACTACGAGCTACTTATGCTCTAAATGCACTGCAAAAAACTTATGAACAAAAAGACTTCTCCCTAGCTATTTGATGCAGAAACACAATATTCAAACAAAGAAGAAAATGAAAAGATTTTTTTTTCTCTTTTTTTATTTATTTAAGTGCTAATCAAGCAATAAAGGGAAAATACTGACAAGCACAAAACCAAGAAAGACAAATTCTGGCTTAAAGCGTAGATCGCAAAGAATCAAAGTAAAGGAACACAATGGCGATAAAGAAAACAAAGACTCTTAAGCTTGCCTAAAAACCATAAAACATTTTTTTTTTTTTTATGTTNAAGAAAAAGAAGGCTAAAGGTAAGAGGACCTAACCTACTGACTGTTCAACCCCTAGACTCAAACACCTGAGAGGAATACTTCTCATCAAATGAAGGGATGACTGCCCCACCTTGATCAAAAATTAGCCTACCAAGCACGCCTCTGTCACTAAAACAGCACGCGTGCAAACGCGTGCTGAGCTAAAACAGACAGCGTGTACACGCGGTCTGGCCTTGTACAGGCCGCGTGTATGTATAAATTCTAAGAAAAAAATAAACACAGGCAACCCAGACCAGGAAGAGGCCTATGGTATTGATAACCAGGGTCTCTTGAATGCTTGTATGCTTCTTCTAGTAGAAAAGAAAAATAATTGCAAGGAATAACAAAACACAAAAAGACAAACTGAGACAAGACTGTAAACCAGCAAGACTCAGACAGGATCCAGAAAACCCCCTGAAAATGTATAATTCTGACAGGGAAGAGGAGGACTGCCTCTTAAAGTTCTCTGAACCTACATGCTACTAAAACCTCTACAACTAGCGTTCACACGCGGGCTGTAAGAGGTTAGGGTGCGGGAACACACGTGTAGGCCTTCTGCAGGCTGCATGTACCTCTGTGTGTCCCGATAATTACCATCAAGCAACAGTCAAGGAAAAACTAGTATAAAGAACCAGGTTCCCTGCTAGCTCAGACCTAATAGAAAACAGACAGACAAAGAAAGACATAAAATCTAATCTTTTAAACTACCCAAAAACCTCAACTAAATTCGGAAACCCTAAAGAGTATCTTCCCCAGTACGGTCGCCAATTCTGTTGTTGGGAAAAATACCCTACGGACTAGCAAACTAGGGTCAGACTTGCATGCAGATTTTGACCGTAAAGAAATGACTTTTTAACCTACCACCCAAAACTTAAACCCCTCTTTCACGATACATGCATGGAAAGGAACTACTAACCTTGTTACTGATGTTTGGTGTAGATCCTCCGTTGCGCTTTTGACCGCTTGCTTGCGTTGTTCCTTCCTAAGTTAACCTGCAATCAAGACAAACAACTACACATGCATGCTAATTTTCTACTTGAGGGTTAGAAATTAAGCATAAATTACACAAACCATAGATAATTCATGCATTGGGATGGGAAAAGTATTCTTTTATTATTTGAAAAATGAATCAACTTACAATCAAAGTCGAGACCGGCCATCGCTCCTTGATCCTAATCCTAGGCTCCTCCTCTTCTTTTGTCCTCCAACTGCTTTGTGTTAATTCTCCTTAGGCTTGAGGAAAGGCTAAAGGGTTGGGACAATGGATTCGGCAAATGGGCAGAGTTTCTTTGCTATAATTTTCTTCCCTCCAAATGGTACCCCTACCCCTTCTTTTATAGGCTAGAAGGAGCTAGGGTTTTGGATGAACTCTCGGCCATGCATGGCTGGGAATTTCAGTTAATTGACCCATAGCATTTTGTCCCGTCGGCAACTTTCCTATTTTTGTGTTTTGTTAGGTACAAACGGGTTGTAGTAGGCCTGCTAGTGTGTACACGTGTGCAGTAATGGGTTAGGGCGCATGGGCCTCGGCCCAATATGATTTTCAAGGAGGTTGTTCAGCAGATGTTTTGGTAATGAAGGGATATGAGTTGGTCTGATGCCAAGTAAGCATGTGTGGTGCAATTTAGGGTTATAACAGGGGGAATGATCCCTTTTCAGTGGAACTCTAGCCTTGGAAGGCTTAGGATGTCCCCATCTTCACCATGATGTCATCCAACTTCATGGACACTTTTGGAGGCAGATTGGGCAGCAGTGGCACATGCGGCATGTTGGAGAGGACCATGGGGGGCTAACATTTTGCTCCTAGATGTCTCATTTTCCCTAGAAAGGGCTAGTGCCTCCCTTGAAGGGGATTTTACTCTCTTTGCAGCTAAATTAGGGTTTTAATTTGACAATTTAATGTAAAAAAAGTATTATTTTGGTATTATGTCCTTGTCAGCCTTTTTATGACCTAAAAAGTAAAATTAGGTCATTGATACACTATATATTGAGGGTTTTGACTCTCATTTTATCATGATATTTCACTCACCACTTGGTCAGGTCTGAAATTTGCGCCCTACTTTAGGGTTTTGGCTGATTTAGTGAGGTGCACTTGTTGAAGGAAGATCCTCTTGGCATTTTTTGGCATTTCTCTTGATGGAAGGTGCTACAACTAGGGTTTGCTATGATGTTTCTTGGTGAAATGTAAGTGAAATTCTGAAAAACTTCGTAATTGAATGGTTGTATTTTTATTACTTGCATTTATTATTATAAATTTGCTACATAAACCCTAGGTGACAAGCACACATAATTGGTCCTTGTCTCATGTCCCCGTCAAGATTTCTAGCCATTTTGTTCACTGAAGTGAGATAGAGCCTTGCCATAGCAACACTCTACTCTTTCATGCTGAAGAGGATTGAGACTAGCCTTAACTACACTCATTTTCCCCCTCTTCATATGTTAACCATACTTTCCAGAGCTCAAGAAGGAGGAGACTCCCCAGGCCTAGGTTATCTACACTTAGGGCCATTTTCTTCTAGGGTTTGATGATAGAGCCTTGTTGTAGCAACACTCTCCCTCATTTGACTCTCCTGTCTTGACTTTATCTTTCATGCTAGCCATTTTTCCATATAAGGAAGGAGGAGAGAGCACGAGGCCTTGCCATAGCAACACCGGAGTGAGCCTCTCTCCCCTAGGGTTTTGTCTCGAAGGACTTTCCATAGAAGCACTTCAGATCTCTTCCCTCTAGTCCTTAGATGTCCTCCTTCAACTTCTATGTCCTTCATTATTGACTCCATTTAACCCTAAAGGCACTGATATAAGACCTCAAATGTTGAAGTAGAACCTGATCTAAACACTTTTAATACCTTTGAATTAAAACCCTAACTGCACTAACCCTAGTTTTGCCTAACCCTACTAACCCTGAATGCTGATGTCACTCGCTATTATATCAGTGATGCAGCAACATTTTTTCTATGAGAAATTGAATGGTAGTTGAGGGAATTGGTTAGATTAAGTATTGATTGATTATATTGGATGCCATATCATTCTTGTATTTATTGACATGTGATACATTTATCATTTCTATTTTGTAAACATTGACTTCGTCAACATTTACTTTTAAATTTCTTATATTGAATATCAGATAGTCACTGATTTATATGAAGTACTAACCAATATTGCATGTATTAGTTTCCTTGTTGCGTTGTCTCAAGTAGGTGCTTTTATTTTCTTTGGTTATACCTTATTATTGGTTGTTTAACCGAGACTATTTGATTGGTGGTGATCTGTGAAGGGGGAATTTGTCCCTTTCCTTTTATCCTTTGCCCTTTCAAAACCCCAGGTCACTGGGGACGTCTCCCTTGCGTCTAGCCTCCCTAAAGAGAAATAACCTACACATCTTGGTGACATTGGCTGGGATAGGTTCATGTTACACTAGTTTGGCCTTCTACCTTATAGCCTTTACTCCTAGCTACAAACTGTGCGATAACATTTTGGCGTTGTTGTTGGGGAACACTGAGTCAAACCTTCCTCAAAAGACACTTTTTGGTAAGCCTTGCCTCTAGAGTTTTATCTAGCAAGCTTACCTGGCGAATCCACTAGGGTGTTTTCACTTATCCTTTGATAGTTTTAGGAAAATTATTTGGTGACTCCACTAATTTTTTCAGGGTGCCACCTTACTCTCAAAATCTGTGATATTTCCAAGTTATGGGATCATGGCACACTAGGAACAAATGTATTCGAGTATTGATTTTATAATTTTTCAAGGAAACCCAAATTACTTTGATACAAAATGGGTAAACAACTCTCCAATGTTTTTGGGCCTCCCAACTCCTTACATTGTAAATTTTTTGGAGTATTTGAGCGAGATAAAGTTGCAGGGAGAGGATGCTCTTATAAAATTATTCATACTCACTCTGCCATCCTACTTGAAAGATCGGTTTAAGAGTTGTTGCGAAGATAGGGGTATATCATATTTCATACACCTCATTAGTAGGTTCATTGACCTTACCAAACCATGCTGCCAAACATAAGAATATGCCCTTCATAATCTCACAATAGCCTTGGAATATGGGGGATTCACTACTGAGATTGTGGTAGATCTCAGAAATTCTTATCATGTTCAAAATCAAGAACCCTCTAATGTGAAAGAAGAGATCCATGAAGAATTTTTTCAACCCCTTGAAAAGGAGCAACACATTTCCCATGATTCAATAGAGTGATGTGAAGACATGACTAAAGAAGTGAATTGTGAAGGTGAAGCACCAATAACCACTCCTCAGCCTAATGAAGCCCTCCAAGATCCTATCCCTCCTGCACAAGATGAAGAGAATGAGGTAAGTCATTTTCCTTTCCATTTTTTTGATGATATCTTGTTCTATGACTCAAAGAGTGAAGATGAAATGGAACCCTTGGACAATCTTGATCCTCTATGTCTCAAGACTGAAGATGTGGAGGAAAATCTTCCACTTGATGAAGTTATCTGAACACTTGAAGCTCCTGCACGAGAAGGATTAAACAAGGTGAATTATTTCAAAACTTTCAATGATACTTTATTTTATGATGTAGAGAGCAAAGAAGTATCGGATGTTTTAACCCCTTCATGTTATGATGAAGAAAATGACTTTGTTGATAATTTTGATGAGTTCATACATGTCGGGAAACGTGGATGGGATATGATTAGATATGAAGGAAATCCCATGTACAACATTGATGGTCCTTTCCAAAGGTTGTCTTTGCATTTATCACATAAAGTTACTAATAATTTTGATATCTGGCAACAAGAACCTGACCTTATTCAGACACCCAGGGATGACCTAATGTTATGCTCTCCAATTAATTTTTGGTCATACCTTGAGGAATTTGATGACTATCCATATGAGCACTTAGATTTATCCTATGAAGAAAGTTATCAACCAACTTTATGCTTAGATATTGATAAAAATGAGGAAGTTACTTCCCTGAAGCATGATACTTGTGATAATATTTTCCACCCCCCTTTGATCATTTTACCTCCCTATTTCACTGAAGGTGTGGTTTGGAAACATGTCCCTTATCCCAACTCTCCTGTAAGGAAAAACCTCATTTTGGATTTTAGGGGAAGGTTGAGTTCCTCAAGAAGAAGCCTATTATCACAGTTTTCTAGCCTCCCCTTTAGGAATGGTCAGTCATCCTTTCAATTTTTGCTAATCCCTCCTCGGGCCTCAAGTTGTGAAGACATCCAAGGTAGCCAGAATTGAGATTCCTTGAGTCAGTCTCCTAAACCTTTGAATTTTCACAATCCATTCCTGAGATGGATTGATCACTCTCCTGAGAATATGTATTGGGATCACTTTTTCCCTCCCACCCGCATCCATGAGTCAGACTTTGAGATTTTCGATGATATGATATATATTCTAACTCATGACATTTTTGTGCTTGATTTATTACTATTTTAGTTTATGATGAAGCACAAAGGCAGGTATCGTGGGACATTGCTAGATTGGCTACACTGGTCGTTTGACTACATCAAACATCCAGCCAACAGGTAAGTAAAGGTAGGTACTTTGTTTTACATTCTCATATTCATTGTTTTACTTTCAGCCTATATTTATATCTATATGTATGTTAGGGTGGCATTACCGCCCCAATTTTCTTACCGATACCCCTATCGAGATTGAGCAGGTCTGTAGGTTATGCCAGATATGTTGAGGTTCTCATGCACTCTACATTGAGAACATGTCCCTGAGTTGGAGCCAGATGTTATCCTCACTTTTTAGGGATAACTAGGAGATCATGTCTCGAGGCCCATAGGTCCTAGAAATGGAGTACCGAGAGAAGGATTGACCTGAGCATGGTCCTGGAGGGCCCATCCTTTTCTTCTTCCATCAACTTTGTCTTTTCAGCAACAACAACATCCATCACCATTGGCTTGGTCCTGTATCAGAGAAGGTTCTTGCTTTGTGAGGTAATTGGTCCAAGTATCATGATATGTGTCACTTTTGATCATTAAAACCTTTAAATATATGCATCTGATTCCTTTTATCTCTAACAACTGCTTGGATCTTACATTTTCCCACTTGACCATGCTTGGGGGAATTGACAATGTGCCCTAGCAAGCTTGTGCCCATAGGTTTTGGTTTGCCACTGGGGGAATTTTTGAAAATCCATCATCTGATCCCATCATAACACCACTGTTTCATCTTATCTCCTGCTCATTTATTCCACTCCCCTTGTCCGGGCATTGGGTTGACCTATTTACAGGATTGCACCTTATCTCGTGGGAAGAAGGGGCTAAAGGCCCAGAAGGTAAAAGTAGTTGGTAAAAGAAAAAATCATAGAAATTAAACCTCGAGATGCTTTGCCCAGAGATCCTCGAGAAGGCAGTAAAAATCCTCTCAGCAAGAAACAAGAGGGACCTGGGAAAATAACAAAACAATACCTAGTTAGAGGATAGGGGGTCTCATCACGAGCCAGCCTATTAGGTCCATGGGTACCTAACAGTATGACATTTCCACCATATGGTTACCATGCCAATGCAGTGACCTTTGGTTGCATGGCCAAGGGAGAGGGGGTCACATCACGAGCCAACCTTCTCATCTCTCAGAAAGTACTTGTGGGTAACGCTGTCAGTTCTAGTCACCATGCCAAGGCAGTGTCCCCTAGTTAGTTCTTGAACAAAAAAAGCAAATAAAAGAATAAAACAAGAAGAAAAAGAATAAATCCAAGAATGGGCTTGGAAAAAATGCATCCATGACAGGTACAACTCACCTTCTACAAAGGCACCCACAGGTAACACTTATGCATCCTTGGCCCTCACTGCACCCACATGTTTGGACATCCCTATCCACATCACCTCACTTACATGGCTTGGATGAGGTCTTCCTGGAAACTTTCCTTTTCTTGTGGACACTAGCCCAATAGGACGCCTTGACCTTTTCTCCAATCTTGTATTGCAGGTTTTTGTAGTCTCTTTGAGCTATTGACTGATGTATTAGGGGTTTTATGCATATGTTTAATAAGATAGATGATGAGATTGTGATTGACATTTCTATGATCCCTGACTGATGAGACCATGGAGGGCATAGATTTTGATGTGCAGGACCATGCCCAATGGACAGGTACCATTTGGACCAGTACACATGGGGAGATGACCAGTTCAGACATCCATGGAGCTGAAGAGCCCACCAGATGGATGTTGAAACCCCATAAGGGGGCAGAGACAGTACATAATTTGATCAGGGGTTTTTCACTTAAAAGGAAGAGGACGTCCCACCAGAGACACTCCGACAGGACTAGACCTAGGGGAATGACCCCTTTTTAGTGGAACACTAGCCTTGGAAGGCTTAATATGTCCCCATCTTCACCATGATTTCATCTAGCTTCATGGAAACTTTTTGAGGCAGACGGGGTAGCAATGGCATGTGTGGCATGTTGGAGAGGCCCCTAGGGGGCTAACGTTTTTCTCCTGGATGTCTCATTTTCCCTAGAAAGGGCTAGTGCCTCCCTTGAATGGGATTTTACTCTCTTTGCAACTCAATTAGGGTTTTAATTTGACAATTTAATGTAAAAAAAGTATTATTTTGGTATTATGTCCTTGTCGGCCTTTTTATGACCTAAAAAATAAAATTAGGTCATTGATACACTATATATTGAGGGTTTTGACTCTCATTTTATCATGATATTTCACTCACCACTTGGTGAGGTCTGAAATTTGTGCCCTACTTTAGGGTTTTGGCTGATTTAGTGAGGCGCACTTGTGGAAGGAAGATTCTCTTGGCATTTTTTGGCATTTCTCTTGATGGAAGGTGTTACAACTAGGGTTTGTTATGATGTTTCTTGGTGAAATGTAGGTGAAATTCTGAAAAACTTCGTAATTGAATGGTTGTATTTTTATTACTTGCATTTATTATTATAAATTTGCTGCATAAACCCTAGGTGACAAGCACACATAATTGGTCCTTGTCTCATGTCCCCGTCAATATTTCTAGCCATTTTGTTTGCTGAAGTGAGATAGAGCCTTTCCACAGAAACACTCTACTCTTTCATGCTGAAGAGGATTGAGACTAGCCTTAGCTACTCTCATTTTTCCCCTCTTCATATGCTAGCCGTACTTTACAGAGCTCAATAAGGAGGAGATGTCCCAGGACTAGGTTATCTACACTTAGGGTCATTTTCTTCTAGGGTTTGATGATAGAGCCTTGCTGTAGAAACACTCTCCCTCAATTGAATCTCTTGTCTTGACTTTATCTATCATGCTAGATGTTTTTCCATCTAAGGAAGGAGGAGAGGGCACGAGGCCTTTCCATAGCAACATCAGAGTGAGCCTCTCTCCCCTAGGGTTTTGTCTCTGAGGCCCTGCTATAGAATCACTTCAGAGCTCTTCCCTCCATTCCTTAGACATCCTCCTTCAACTCTTGCGTCCTTCATTATTGACTCCCTTTAACCCTAAAGGAACTGATCTAAGACCTCAAATGTTGAAGTAGAACCTGATCTAAACACTTTTAATACCTTTGAATTAAAACCCTAACTGCACTAACCCTAGCTTTGCCTAACCCTACTAACCCTGAATGATGATGTCACTCCTTGCTATTATATCATTGATGTAACAACATTTTGTTTATGAGCAATTGAATGGTAGTTGAGGGCATTTGTTAGATTAAGTATTGATTGACTATATTGGATGCCATATCATTCTTGTATTTATTGACTTTGTCAATAAATAAGTGATACATTTATCATTTCTATTTTGTAAACATTGACTTTGTCAATAGGGTGCCCTAGCAAGCCTGTGCCCATAGGTTTTGGTTTGCCACTGGGGGAATTTTTGAAAATACATCGTTCGCTCCCATCATAACACCACTGTTTCATCTGATCTCCCGCTCATTTATCCCACTACCCTTGTCTAGGCATTGGGTTGATCTATTTACAGGATTACACCTTATCACATGGGAAGAAGGTGCTAAAGGCCCAGAAGGTAAAAGAAGTCGGTAAAAGACAAAATCCTGGAAATAAAACCTAAATATTATTCGTCGAGGGATCCCCGAGAAGGCAGTAAAAATCTTCTCAGCAAGAAACAAGAGGGACCCGGGAAAATAAAAAAACAAGACCTAGTCAGAGGATAGGGGGTCTCATCACCAACCAAAATAAAATGGGAAAGATACATCGTCACGGAAAAAAAATACCTAACAAGATGGGTGGAAGCCACACCAGTAAAATACTGCAGCATAGAGATAGTTGCACACTTCTTATTTGAACAAGTAATCACCAGATTCAAGTGCCCAAGAGTTTTGATGAGAAACCAAGGTATGCACTTCATAAACAACACCATCCGTGCGATGCTCGAATAGTTTGAAGTTCATCATCAGAAGAGCACACCATATCATCCATAGGAAAATGACACAGTAGAAGCCTTCAACAAAATTATCGAGAACTCACTAACAAAGATCTGTAATGTCAATAGATATGACTGGGACCTCAAAGTACCAACAACATTATGGGCATATAGGATGACATGCAAAAAGTTGACAGGGCACACACCATTAAAACTAGTCTATGGCCAAGAAGCAGTAGTGCCATTAGAAGTTTTAGTACCCAGCTTACACATAGTAGCTATCACACAAATGACTGAACGAGGCGCAATACAGGAAATAATGAGTCAACTATTGTCAATGGAGGAAGACTGAATCCTGGAAGGATTCCATAAATAAGTGCAGAAGGCTAGAGACAAAGCT
>JASDQU010272839.1:0-11548 GCA_032191745.1 Picea mariana
ATGGATTAAATAGAAGGATTCTCCCCCTTTTTTTACTTAAAAAAAAAAAAACAACTACGATTAGTTAATCAAATTCTTGCGCCATCATAAGGTTATATTTTATTAAGTCTTTTTCTTGGATTTAAGATGGAAATTTCCCTCCCCCAGATGGGGTGACATCTGGAAAACATTTGTTGGGTGCAGTTAACACCCCCGAACACTATACTTTCTCCTCGTATATTCAGTATGTGCAACATTCAATTGGGAGGGCTAGTAGTGTGCCTGTGTAAGGAGGAAGTTTTAATGGAGCACACATAACGAATGTCGAGGTCTCACAAAGTAGGTACGCGGATGCTAAGACCATCAATTTGGTCTTTAAGGATATTTTCCCTGTCATCTCAACTATTTTTATGGAGGTAAGGCATGGATATTTCCATTTCTTTCTGGTTTGGCTGTCAATTTTCCTCTCCCCTCCTGTTTTTCCTTTCTTTGTTCTCCTCCAATTTGGGCTTTCATTTTCATCCCTTCCCTTCCAATGTCGCGTGAATGGGGCAGGTCGAAGCGTGGTCTGACCTATTATAGTTTCATGGCTTTCCATCGTTAACCTGGTCTCTCTTCGGCTCCTGTTCCACCTCCCATCCCTTCCATAAGGCCTACTGGTCATCCCTTGTCTGATCAAAACTAGGTTGATGAAGACAATTCCATGACTTATATCGAAGAGGAGATTCCTTTGGTTCCTCCTCAAGACCATATGAACTCTCTCCAAATTAATATAAATTCTCGAACCACGTGAAGGCTCTAATAAGAGTCCCAAACACATCAACCAATCAGACGTTAAAAAATATTTTATATATATAATTTTTATTTTTTTCTAAAGAAAAAAAGCTTTATATTCCAAAAAAGAGAATGCACATGAGGTTTGTCCAAAAGACTCTTTCAAACTAGATAACTGTAAACAAGAATTTATTATCACCTTGCCTATCATCATACACTTTATCAAACACACTCTTATCTTCTTTTAGCAACCATAACCAGGGAACCATACAAACATAACTACTAGTCTCTCAAGGCCTCCGCTACAGCTAACTACAATTCAAGAAAATTACATTTGAAACTCCATACTCTTGAATTCCTCACGATTGAGGAACTCTTGACTAGATAATGAGCCATCACAACATTCTAGTGCTTCTTTGGACAACTGGCATGCCTTTTGGTTGAGCTCTTAGTAGATATGAGAGAATGACAACCATTCGAATTCCTGAACAAGCTTATGAGTCTGGGGGACAACAAAGATTGCAGCGAAAGAATTTCCATATTTATTTTCCCATTTTCCCAATTAATCACCATCTGAGAATCTCCAAGAACCTGAAGGTGTTTGATCCCTCAAGAATTTGCAAAGTAAAGTAGTGAGAACATAGCCAAGAATTTGTCTTCGTTGTTGGAGCCCAAACCAGGGGCATACCGAATATAGAAAAAGTGATGAGAATTCATAAATAACACTACTATGACTCCATATCTGGAAGGGGTTCCCTCGCTGGCCTAGTCGAAAAAACCCTAGGGAGTCTCATAATCCAACGAAGGAATCAAAGGCACCCTCACTTTTTACTGCATTGGGATCACATTTGTATTCATTTGTAAGTTTTTCAATTAATATCACCACCACTTCCAATGGGATTTGCTTATCCTGAAACATGATCTGAATAAGAGCCCCTAAATATAATACACAAAGTGGAAAGGAGAGGAATCAAAACATGCCACAACATTGTCTTTATGTCAATCTAGCACACATAGTTCCAAATTATTATGATTACACGATGCCTATGGGTTAAATTTATTAACCAGAATGCCCCAAACCTGAGCAACATAGGAACATGAAACAAAAAAGGTGAATAATTTATTTTGACTCCTGGCGACATAGGGTACACCAACTAGGGCCACGAAATCCTATCTTTATCAAGTTATCCCACAATAATAGTTTATTTCGAATAGAAAGCCATTGAACGATTTTATATTCAAGAGGTCCATGGAGCTTCCAAACATGCTCCCACCACCAAAGAGAGGGCTCATTGGACTCCAATTCAATTTGGGATTTATAGTCGAGCTTCATAGTAAAATCGCCAGACAAGGTGTTCTTCGACCAAACCAGGGAATCCTCATCCCCTTCCACCAACTTGATATAATTTGAACATAATTTGTCGACAAATCCATGCCATTCCTCAACATGCTCTCCAAACAAACCCAACTCAATTTATCACTTCCAATCAAGTCTACCAAAGTCATTATGGTCCACATCTCTCGCGTCCTAAAGAGAGTAGACATCTTGATTATGGAGAATACTTATTAGATCATTAGAGAGCCTGTAAACTTTATCTGTGCCAACCTAATGGTCTTCACCAATACAAATTGTCTTTCCATTACCAATACTCCAAACTGTCCATTTGTTGACCAAAGGGAAGGTGTTTACTAAGGATTTCTAGATTATTGAACTATTCTTGGAAGATTTTCGAGGAGCTTGAAACCAATCTTTGATTGAGAGATTACCCATGTACTTAGATTTCATGACCCTCCCCCGTAATGTTGAGTTATGGGTGAGCCTCTAGAGGATTTTTCCGGCCAAATATTGACTGAAAAGATAGGGATTTTTAATCCCCCATCCGCCCATGCTTCTAGGCTTGGCTAAGAGAGACCATCTTACCAAATCAACACCATCCTTCTTGCAACTTCCAAACCACATGAATTGGAATCCTTTTTTCTATTTCTTTGTCAAAATTCTCTTTGGAATTTTTCAATAGAATCCCAATATGCAGGAATACTTTGAATCAATGATTTAAGAAGGATTAACCTTCCACATATAGATAACCATCGATTAACCCATAGTAAAATTCGTGCTTCCAATTTTTTGAACAACCACATCCAATCCTGAAAACCATAGTCATTTAGATTTAGGATGAAACCCACATACTTAGAACCTTCGTCGAGGCTTTTCTTTGGGAACAACAAGGCAATATCAAGGATAGGAGTCAATTATTCCTAAGGAAACGAATAATGTGCGCACAACTTTCTCCAATTAATCTCCATTCATATGGCTCTGCAATAGATGTCCATAATGCACCTAATGCCTTGAAATTCATGATAAGTACCTGCTCCAAACAAAAGAACATCATCAATCAAGAGAAGGTGTGAAACAATTTCATATAGAGAGACCTTGAGCCCTTTCAAAATGTCATGGATTTTTGCATTACTCATTAATTTATTAAGCCCTTCCACCACTAGAAGAAAGAGGAAAAGGGAAAGAGGGAATCCTTGATGAAGCCCTCAAAAGGATCCAAAGAATTTGGATGGTGACACGTTTATCAACATCATGAATGAGGTTGATTGGATGCATCCCATAATATAATTGATCGTAGCTAGGTTCATTCCCATTTGGACTAAAACCAGATGGAGAAAGGTCCAACTAGATGGAGACAGATCTATCTTCAACAGGACAGAGGGAATTTTATAAGTTTTAATAGAGGCATCACCTCTTGAACCAGAGCCACTACATCATGGATTTGATGCTTAAAGAGAAATCCAAACTGCTCCTCGAAGATGACTTCACTAAGAATAGGTTTGAGCCTATTTTTTGTGATTTTTAAAACCACCTTATACACCATGTTGGAGAATGATATCAGCCAATAGTCCTCAAAGGACATTACATCCTTTTTTAGGAATTAGGAATAAAAAGGTTGAGTTCATCACTCCCAAAAACTTCCCACTACTCTTAGATTCTTGAGCCACCTTCAACAAGTCTTCTTTCAATAGATTGAAAAAAACGATATAAAATTCAATTGAAAAGTCATTCAAGCTAGGGATTTTACCTTTCTTTGTGGAGAAGAGGGTTTCTTCTAGCTCGGCCTTCGATACCTCAGCTTCCGAACCTTCATTTATTTTTGCATAGACTACCTTAGGAAAAAGTTTTAGAACTTCCATCATTTCTAAGATAGGGCATCCAACTAGCTCCTTGAAAAGAGAGCTAAAACGAGACTCAACTGCTTCCGATTTTTCGTCAAAAGTCTTAGCTAGAATTCCATCTGAATTACATATCTCCTAGATAGTATTGAGATTATTTCGGTGGTTGGCATAATTGTGAAAGAACTTAGTGTTATTGTTTCGTTTGGCTAACCAAATTGCTCGACTTCATAACCTCCAAGAAGCTTCATCTTTATCCAAGAGATCATGTCTAAGATTTATCAGATCCTTCAAAGAATTCACCACCTCATCGAAGAAAATGCCCAAGCTATTGGCTTTGAATAAGGATTTGATCTTGAGTTCAGTATCTTTAAGGGATTCCTGAGAATGATGATTAACGAATGTCACCCACTCTTTTGTCAACTTTGTAACCTTCTAGATATTGTCATCGAATTGTTTCATGTATGACATTCCTGCATCATTATAAAGGTGGGACCAATTAGAATGGATTAATTTCCTATAATCTTCTTCAAAAATCCAAATACGATTGAATTTCAGCAGAGCTGGAGGGCGTTGCTCTTTGGGTTCCAATTTCAAAAATATGGGAAGGTGGTATGAAAGTCCACCAGAGCCTATCCAAGATTTCATAGTCCAGGGTCATTCAATAAGGGGTTCAGATATTAAGAATATGTCCAACCACTTAAACACCCCTTCATCTCCTTTCCTCCCATTTCTCCAAGTAGGGGCAAGCTTGGGTGGCTCAAGATCAACCATATGACATTCTTTCAAAAGATACATGAGAAAACCTTCCAATGGGTCCTTGCGGGGATTCAACCCCCAAACTTCCCTAAGTGATAAGGTAAAATTAAGGTCGCCCCCTAAGATGACGTTATCCCCAAGGATAACACCATAGGAGCACAATTTGTCCTTGAAGGGATGCTTGTCCATATAGGGACCATAGAGATTAATAATATGGAAGGAAAACAGGTCATGAGCTTCCATCTCCACCATTATACTAGAGTTTAAAAAGGAAATAAAAGAGATTTTAGGATAGGAATCCATGACATCACAAGGCCCACAAAAGGACCTTCAGAGTCAAGGGAGCATAAGGACCAACCTTTCAACCAGGGGGAAAGAGCCTACATGGCCCTTGCACCGACACACATAGTTTATTGAAGTAAAATTACATCTGGAGCATCAAAATTCACTAGTCTTTGGAGGGATAACATCTTGGGGGCACCCCTTGTTACAGGAAAATTCCCCTACGGACGGGTGGATCTTCCCTTGGATTCTACACCCCTAATACCGAGACAGAAAGATGCAAATGGACGCTAACATCCCTTTGAGATTTGCTTAACTAGTTGAAAAAAGATAAGGAGGAAAAGCGATCATACTTATTTTCGATGTTTGTCCTCGCTACTCCAATTTGAGCTTGATCTCCAAACTCGTTCGCACAACTTGATACCTGCAAACCATGGACAACAAAGAGACACAAGGAAACTCCTACTCTAGCATACTAGATTAAACAAATTCATCTACAATAGACAAGCATATGTATACATAAACTAGAAGGAAATGGGCCAAGAATATATTAATGAGAACATTAAAAAGACACTTACAATCTGTAGATGAAGTTGCAACAGCCTCTCCAAGTCCTCCTCATCCAGCCTTTACACGATGCTCCCAAGATCATAGGTTTGATATCCAAAAGCTCTCTCCCAAGATCACAAGTTTGATACCTCAAATCTGCCTCTCCTTCTCTATGGAAATCCCTCATTATATAGGAGTTGGAGGCTTAACCACCATGGAGAGGATCACTCATGATATCCACTGAAATGGGATCTCCAAGATATTTAGGGAGAAAATATCTCTTAAGGATTTTAGGGAGGAAATATCTCTCAAGGATTTTAAGGAGTAAATATTTCAACTGTCCATGAGATCTTGAACCTCCCCTAAAAAATAGGAAACCAAATGTGAGGTGGATTCTCACACTAAATTAATTTCCTTTTCATGAATATTAATAATTAATTCATGTGCACATAGTATTTTGACCTTCATATAATATATTTCTCCTCCACCTTGACTAGGGATTGTGACATATGTTATTTCATGCTTTTGAGGTATATGTGACACTTAGCAAGGTGCATATGACAGGTTTATGACACTTGCAACACTTAAGGTGAGGTACTTAGTGTTGGAGAAATTTCTATTTTCGACACACTAGTTTAGTGGGAGTTAACTGACTAGTTCTATATTAGACTTTCTGTTATTACCATTGCTATTATGCATGCATGCATTCCTAAGGAAAGCTAACTGCTTGATTGCTTTTCTTAATTATGGAATGTTTTGCCCTATATATGAGTGTATTCCACTCATTCATTGTATCATATTGATCATGATCTATGTATCAATCATCGGCTCATTGGAGTAGTGTGAATATATTTTCTCATTCTTCCATATTGAATCTCTCTTCTTTTTTTGATAAGCTTTGTTTGTACTTGCTTTAGCTAGATCTCCTGTGCAGGTTTCCATTAAACACTAACATGGTATCAGAGCTATGTTGCTTGGAGCAAGCCAAACAAGCCAAAGAATAAGGAAAATCGGGGTTTCGGCAAGCTAAATCTGTGGTCGTACCTTTCAGCACTTATTCCTCCCAAAATATTACATTTTTTAGGAAACGACCTTTTCAAAAAGTAAATCGGCCCATTTTGGAAGTGGGTTTTTAACCGTTTGGCGAGATTCCTCGCCGGTTTCTTAGAAAGTAATTCATAATACCATCTCTTGAAACTTATATGAATTTTCACTTAAAGTGTCATTTCTGTCGTGATTTCTTAATTTTTCACTTGCAGATTGAGAGCAAATTTTTAGGGGTTCTTAGAAACAGTGGGAGAGATGGATATGACAACTATTATACAGTCAAACTTGGTGGTAATCCTCACACCATACAATTATTTTGATTGGAAGCCCAAGGTGACATTCCAACTCAAAAGAAAAGGACTATATAATTTGACAATGGTGACAGAAACATAACCTACATCAGCAATTGAGAAGATGAGATGGGTGAACCGTAAGGATGGGGCCACAGTACTACTTCTTGAATTAATCTCCACTGATTTTTGGTTTCATGTTGCTGCATGCAAGACTCCAAACAAGATCTGGACCACCTTGGAAAGACTCTTTGGAAAGCAGGATGAGATGTGAGGTCATATGCTTGAGGTAGATTTGAATACCTTAGACCCTAAAAGGTTTGATAATATGCAAGATTTTTTTACTAAATTTAAATCTTTTCTATTAAGCTTGGGTGAATGTGGTATCGATAAGTCTACACAAGAGAAACAACTTATTCTAACAATCTTGGCCAAGCTAGGACCAGAATACGTTGTATATGTCTCCAATTTCCATTTTGGCAGATGTCTTTTTGGAACAAATTGAAAAATGCCTATGTTGGCTCAATTCATTGAGTCTCTTACACAAGAGCAAACAAAACTCAAAAAAATGGGCCTCATGAAAGATCTCAAAGCACATGCACTCACCATGCATGATGGAAAAGGGTCATCCAAACAAAACGGGAAGGAGGGATATTCCAAACCCTTCAACGATTCTTCAGGTTCGAGAGACTCTTCAAATTCCAAGAAGAAGAAGAAGAAGGGAAAGCAGTGCACTTACTGCAATAAAACGAATCATGAAGAATCCACATGCATGAAGAAACAGATCGCTCTTATGGCACATGCACTTCAGCATAACAACCTTGAAAACTTCATTCCAGAGGGAGTCAAGAAGCAAAAGTAAAAAGATCTTGCTCCTAAGAAAGGCAATCATCATGCTCTGGTTGCAATTAATTCCTCATCTAATTCATGGATTATAGATTCTAGTGCATCCCATCATATGGCAGCGAAAGAGGAAGTTTTCTCTTCTTTGAGTCCATGCTCAAGACCCCCTATTCTCATGGGGGATGATACTCCAGTAGCAGTAGCAGGAGAATGGAGAGTGGAACTCCACAATGGCAGTTTTGNTCAATTTATTAGATCACTCAGAAAGGCAAAAAGGTTGAATTTACACCAGATTCAGATTCAGTAATTGACATGCATGACAATTCCATTATTTCAATTGGTGAGGTGGATCACAAGTAAAGGTTGTATAAATTCACTAAGTTTTCTGACGATGACTCCTCTATTATACTTACACATAAGGAGACTACTTTGCACGCACCTATAGTGCAACATGCATATACTCTTGTTCTTCCATCAATTTCAGACATCAGAGATGATTCCATACATTCAGATTTTATACATGGAAATAAGTAGGTAGTACAGCTAGATAAGAAGCCAGAATCGAAGCTTCGGCAGATGCCTAAGAAGGAACAGACCATACTTCAAGAAACCTTGCAGGGAATCCATTAGATTCGAGGATGACTTGATCTCACCACGAGGAGCCTTCTCATGTACTTTTAGCTTCAGAACCTGTGATGCCCATGCATTGTTATATGATTCAATCTACTGATCCAAGGAACTACAATAGGGTTGTGGGAAATCCATTATGGCAAGCAGCCATGCAGAAGGAGTATGACTCACTCCTATAGAACTAGACTTGGAATCTGGTTCCACGTCCACCGGAAAGGAAAATTTCCAGGTGCAGATGGGTCCACAGGATCAAGAGGTACAAGGCCCGACAAGTTGCCAAAGGACTTCATCAGATCCATCAAGATTTCTACATCTTAACTAAGACTTTCAATGAGCAGAAGTTTCAGACTTTGCGGGATCGTCTTGCGGTGAAGAACACAGTTGCATAACAGCTGTCATTTTATTCTTTTGATACATTATCTTTTGAGGGGGGGTTTTGTTCCCACATCGTTTTCCCTCTTTCCTCACTTTTATTCATTGTTCATTAATTGCATTGTACATGAGTACCTAAAATGGCCTAGTAGTCGGGACTCATTTTTTACTCCATAGTGATGTTTAGGCGGGGTGTTGGAGAAATTTCTATTTTCGACACACTAGTTCAGTGGGAGTTAACTGACTAGTTCTATTTTAGACTTTCTATTTTTACCATCACTATTATGCATACATGCATTCCTAAGGAAAGCTAACTGCTTGATTGTTTTTCTTAATTATGGAATGTGTTGCCCTATATATGAGTGTATTCCACTCATTCATTGTATCATATTGATCATGATCTATGTATCAATCATTAGCTCCTTGGAGTAGTGTGAATATAATTTCTCATTCTTCCATATTGAATTTCTTTTCTTTTCTTGATAATCTTTGTTTGTACTTGCTTTAGCTAGATCTCCTGTGCAGGTTTCCATGAAACACTGACACCTAGGTGTGGAAATTTGATGTGTAGCAGTATGCCTCCTAAAGTTTGAGGTTAGAAGAGAAACTGGTGGCCGAAACACTTTACAATTTTTCAATGCAAGGGTGTGGAGTTGGAGAACCTGGAAGAAGCTGAAAACAACCATCAAAAAATATTAATATATGTTCCATTTTTGAGGCAGACATACCTATTCTCGGAATACGATATGACTCAAAGCACGGTCGTCAACCAATACACTAGGGATCCATGAAAAAAATTAACTAAGGATATGGCCACCAAAGATACAATGTGGATCCATACCTCCATGACATGAACTGATCATGGCCACTAAAAATACACAATGGAGCTATGAGATGATAAAACATAGCCATGGACCAATACAATGTGGATCTGTGTGACAGTATATATATCATCATGCTCAAATGATATCCTTCGCAGCCTGGGAAAAGTGGATAACGAAGTGAACGCTCAACCCAGGCTCTTCCTCCCAATCCCGATGTGGTACGAATCTAGCCATGTGAATAGATGATTTGATGTCGAACACAGTAGAAACAACTTGATTACCAATCATTGAGGTAAATCGTTAACAAGTGTGAGGGAAATCACCAATGATGTCAATGACTCCCAAGGTACCCTAGTACATTCCAATGAATGTGAATAAATGAGATGAAGTAGAACATTTGTGGAATCATCTGATCAGAGGTCAATGATGTAAACCTATTGTCGAAAGTGAGGAGGCCTGCCATTGAGGCATGCAAGTCCCAAGGTACTAACTGGTTTCTAATTCTAATTCTTAGATGATGTGTTGAATTCAATAGGAAAAGACTCATTGAAGGAGGGACTTGATGTATTCCCCATCAATCACACGAAACTGCAAAAGGAAAGTGATGTAAGATGGTGAATCGAATGAGTATGGACTGACACAGGAAATGGAAATTGGAAATACTGCAGATGGATGGTTTGAAGTGAAACTTCCCTTGAACATGATGAGTCATGACAACTGACTTCGAAACATTGACTCGACGAGTACCAAGAATGTAATGTGATGAAAATAAGAGAACTCGTCGACTGGATGAAAAATTATGCTGACACATGGAATTGGTATGACTTAGAGACAAGTGGATTAACCAACTGTAAGATGAGACGCAAACAACTGCCATGTTCAAGGGCGACAAAAGTTGCCATAAAGGATTCTCAAAAACTTGACCCACTTCCTTCAATTTTTCCCCCACCCAGATAGATGAGTACCTCTTTTTCATTTAACAATATCAACGAGGGTAACACATGCTCGATATAACTCACCTTAGGTAAGTTCCTCTTCCTTTATTTAACGAACTGGAAGAAGTAAGGGTTCATTCCCATATGGGTCCTTCAATGTGTAGTTTAGTGAGTCCAGCTAAGGAAAACTCAATGATTTTTCATGTTTAGAGAGTTTGAAAAGAAATTAAAGGAGACTCCAGGGTTGTCCTTTTTCATGATTTTAGTCTCCGATGTCCTAAAAAGATATAAAATATTACTCAGAAGACGCCCTTTCGAACCTTTTAATGAGTGTGAAAGGAAGCAAGATCACTCAACAATCTTTTCATGTTTAGAGAATCTGAAAAGAGATTAAAGGAGACTCCAAGGGGGTTCCTTTTTTCATATAACCTTTACGAGTTCGAAAAAGTGATAAAATTATACTCGGTTACATTCTCATGTATTTGTGAGTGCGAGAAAGAACAAAGACTAAGCTCATAATTGGTTTCATTTTTACACAAGCTTGAAACAAAATCAAACGATGCTTGTAATTATACGCCCAGCTTGCGAAGCTAGCGTCTTAACTCCAGAATGATAATCAAATGCTGGATACATGCCCCCCCAAGCTTCATTTCATTCACCGACTTTGAGGTTGTCACCAATTTTTGTATTATATGGAGAAAAAGGATAAGGGCAGATCAAAGGAAGGTTCAAATATGAGACCTAACGAAAGACTCGACTCGACATCTATGAGATCTAGTGAAAAGACTTGACTTGATAGGAGAGGTGACTTTTTCATGTTCTAACGAGCTTGACACGGGAAAAAAACTATGCTCAAAACCTTTGTTTCATTTTTTAATGAGCTTTCCACAAAGAAGAAAAACTATGCTCAAGACCTTCGTTTCATTTTTTCACGAGCTTGCCACAGAGAAGAAAAAAATATTCTCGTAACCTCTCCGTGATCATGGCTTCCAAGAGGACAATGCTCTAGAAGGAATACATGTCAAAGGACAAATGTCAGTCATGGATTCTAGGATATTTTTGCTAGATGGAAGAAAATCACTATGGAAGA
>JASDQU010272843.1:2334-14727 GCA_032191745.1 Picea mariana
GAGGAATATTCGAACATATTCATGAGGATTATGTAAATCTCCTAATCCAAAAATTGGAAGTTAGAAACTATTGCTACTCTTTCAAAGATTGAATGAAATTACTAATTTACGATTTGACATGTACAAAGTGAAAACTTTATTTTCAATTATACCCTAAGATCATTTGAAAGAGTTTCATTTGTTTTTCTTCCAGTTTGGTCTATGGTCTTTCTTGGTGATATGGTCTATCCAGGGGAAAGATTGTGTTTCAAGAAATAGTAAATGGTCTCATAGATACACAAATGTATAACTCGGTTAACAATGTTCCCCTAGGTAAGACTTAAGAAAGTGTTAAAATTAATTAAGTATTGTTATGCTTGCTAAGAAATGGTCACCGGGTGTTATAAATTAATGATCTACTAGGAGGTTAGACCCATCATTATAGGTGGATATTACACTTTGGAATGTTATTGGACATATGTTTGTGGAGTGCTCCCCTCTTTGAGTTTACACATATCACTTATCACCACTTTGATGGGACAACTTATCTAGTATGCCACTTGTACATTGAATATTCCTTTGAGGAGCTAGACGTTGGATTATTTGACCAAGTGATTCCTTCCAAGAGGGGTCCTCTTCCTCGCTGTACCTTTGACTCTTTCTAAAGGGGGAATATTATTTTATTATATGAGCACATTTTCAATGTATTATTTTATCATTACCTTTACCATGGTTTGTTGGAGAAAGTGGTTTTTAGCTCATGGTATTGAGCTGACACAAGGTTTTGTAAAGGTTGTTTGAGTCTCCTCTTCACCTATAAAAGAGGATGCACTCTTCATTTTTCTTGGTTGGAGAATAAAGGAAAAGTTGATTTGGAAAAATTGTGTTGGTGTGTTTTATCTTTGGTGAATTTTTTCATGTTAAAACCATGGTAAGGGCTAGGAGAGGATTCTAAATGAGCTGAAGGTGTGTTAGGGAACAAATCCAAAAATGGTTTGGTTATCATCCTATCTTGTTAACTGTTTATGGTTAGCTTACTTTTATGTTCTTAAAGATTGATCCTTAGGGATTGGTCTTCCACATAGAATAAACTGATTTTCTGCATTTCTTTCTTGATTTAATTCATGCATCTGATTTTTCCCTCCTTAAGAAAGTTTTCAAACTTTTCAAACCCTATGCCATAGTTTGAATTTTTTTCTTGCTTATTTACTGGTGTGGGGAACTTAGTAGCTTCACGGAATTAATTGATCATCAAAAATTAAAAATTGAGCCCATCACACAAGGATAGGTAGGTATGATCACTTATTTTCCAATCAACTCAACCCAACTAAAATTTTATCCCCATTTTTTTTCTTGAGCTTGATTGTAAAATTTTCCATGATTTTCCCCATTTTTTTTCTTGAGCTTGATAGTAAGATTTTCCATGATTTTCTTACTGGCCGAATTTTATCCATGACTATAAGCCAACTAATTTTTAAGGATTTGACAGGTAAATTTTTGTGGTTTATCTTTCCCTATCAAACCCTAAGGTTAGTCTGATGTGTCTCAAATCTAACTTATCTCATTGCAGCCTCAATATCATAACTTGGAAAACCTTATTTGTTGTCTCTATTTTTACAGTTTTTTTAATACTTTGAGGTGTAGATTGGAGTTGTCTACTATCCCTCATAGACAACGCTTCAAGGTTTTCTTGCCCTCAGCCTTTCCAGCCATCAATCTAACTCATATATACATCCAACGATTTCTCTTAAACCCCTGGACGACGTCACCTCATTTGTCTACTGTCATAATCGTCCATCCAATTGTCAAATGTTACAGTGTTTATATAAGAAATAATTGTGATATATCATTCGTCCCCAAGGTTTGTTGATGGTTATTTCTTACCCAGGTCATTCCAGCTATCAAACACAAGCCCAAACTCTTCCAACGATCTAATGCAAGAGGCAAAACATCACTTCTTCTGACCTCTGTTTAAATTTTCATTTAAGGTCCATAACTCCAGATTTGTCTTAATAATTGGTGTCTTGGTTCACTTCTTTGCAACGTTGGAACTTTTTTCAGTATTCCAGACTGTCTCAGTGATTCGATATTCCCCTTGAATACTCCATCAACCCTCCTAAAGGCTGCACGTATCTCATAATCATCTACTGTCACAAATAAGTTGTCCACACTGCAGAAATGTGGGTTTTTTGTAGCGTTGGTCTGTTCTCCATTGTTTGTGAAAACGTTTAAGATAATGACCATCTATCACATTTTTAGTTGTACTCAAAAAATCATCGACCTGGCCCAATGACTTCTCAAATTTGTGTAATTTTCCATTATTTGATAAATAAAAGGGCCGATTCTGTGATTGTTATTACATCAAGGGTTTAACATCATCTCCGGGGAAGAATTTAAAATATTTTTTTAGCCCACGTTACTGAACCAAGTGTCTAGGGTAACCTACAGGATCATTGTTGTATAATTTGTTTGTTGCCATCCTAAAGACTGATCTTGTAATTACAATCAGAGTCCGCGAATACATCATTTAGTTGAAACGCTTATGCTTGCAACCTGAAGGATTTATATAGTAGCATTTACTGATAAATTCCATTGCAACGGTTTTCACATCAATCTCTATTGGTTTTAAATGTGCTGTTGAGTACATTTTTTTATCATTAATACACATTGATACTCCATGAGCATTGAATAAAGGTGAACGTTTTGTACATCAATACTTGTGATTTGCATACCCTTCTTTGAATAGTATTTGACATTTCATTTCTGGTGGACCCTTACTGTACACTCATTTACAACAGTGTTTTCTCTTACATGATTACTTAATAAATGGAAGAACCTCTGATTGGCTTATCGTAATACAACCTTAGCCATTCATTAAATTTCAATTCAAATCACCTCAATAAGACTGGATCACATCTCACACCGGGCACAATAAGTTGAAGGATTTACTTAACGATACAGATTGGTTGTATGAGCAAAACATTGATTATTACATAGAAATTTGTATACTAAATCTGCTACATTATTTACAATAGGTTGCTTGTAATAATTGACTCATAATTGAAATGTTCTGGGAATTGTGGAATGAATTGGAATGAATGAAGTATTGGAATAGCCTATTAACTTTGATATTATGCTTAACTTTGATATTATGCTTGCATGCATTGGTTAACAGTTATTGGATGCTAAAAGAAAAACAATCATTGGTTCATCAAACTTACTTTGAAACATGATCTTTGAAAAGAACATAAAGGACTTAACCCATGAATAATCAAGAGCCTCGAAACACTTAATCTTAAAATTTATTAGAAATTTTTTGTTTATATCAAACCAACATTTAGACTAGGACATAGGACCTTGGTGTAGGGTGAAGAGTAAATTCTCCTTTCTGGGGAATGTTGGGAGTATCGTCGTATTCCCGTGATGCTTTACGGAGGACTTTTAGAGGGAAGGCCACTGAACCAAACTAGAAGTTGTTAGGGAGTGCAAAATCCAATAGTCGTAGGAGGTGTCGGGAAATCCCCTCTAACACTAGAGTTAAGAATGAGGTCACACTTAGGGAAAGTGGGGAAGATATCCCCTCTCCGCTTCTTTTGGCATACGTGAGATCACTTGGACTACTTCGTGTATGGGGATTTTGAAAGTGGGAATCCCCCTAGGTGGAATCACTTTAGTAATTTTGGGCTTTGTTTCCCTTCCCATACATGTGGTCTAACCTACGACTATTTCCCTCGGTTGTTGAATATAAAGTGGTAACTTCATTGTTTTTTTCTAAGAGAACTATAGAGGTGACTGCGGAGGGGAAATAACCATCGTACCTAAGGCAAACAGATAATTGTTGTTTCGGCTCCTAGGGAGGGTGCTCTTTTGTGTGGGGGTACTTTCACCCTAGGTGAATGTTGCTAGTACATTACCGTAAATTTTTCTCATACCTTTGCTAGCAAGCCTTTGGGGAATTGACATCCACCAAAGGTTTGACTTTCGGAAGGCCATTTCAACAACCAGTTTTCATGTTGATTGGCAACATTTTTATAGGGGTGTGCTATGTGATACCATATCTATTCCTTACTTGACTTACCACTCAAAAATACAATTGATAGGACTTGATACATTTTTGTGGGATCATCCTCCCCCCCCCCCTTGGCTCTATCATTCCAAGCCTAAAGTGAGGAGTGAGTCATATAGGTGATAACTAGTGACCCACTTAATAGTTTCCTTAGGCTTTTCCTCACACTAATCGTTGGACTTTTCCTTTAGGGAGTTTCTAAGAGATAATGCTATTGATAGCATCACTTTTCGATTTGAGGGTTGATTTTGGTGTTTTTGACCCAAAAATATGGGTTTTTAGGGCTAGAGTTCTTGTTTGAGGTCACAAATTTGGTTAAATCGATAAGTATATTTATTTGAGCATTCCTCTTGTAATATTGAGTTAGAAATAATAAGAAAAAAACTACGTAATATTGATATTTTGCATAAACCTGTAAGATCAATTGTATTGAACAATTCTAGCAAAATATCCACAACAGTTTATAGATAATTTTGGTATAAGAGTAATTTTCTTTGGGTTTTTTGTGAGAAATTATAGAATTCATAAATTGGCTTAAAGAAAGAAGTCTCAAAACCTGGTCATGGCAGATGAGTACACTAAAAATACAAAGAAAGACTTGGAGGAGAGATTTTCAAAGTTAGAAGCACAAGTATTTGACATCTCTGGCAAAATGGAAACCGTCGTGGAAACTCTACAAAGAAAGTTTGTACCTTTCGAGGAGTTTAGTAGATCTAATTTGGAAGTTGGATTTGATGGGAAATATCAAGACAAATAAGAACCAAAAAAGGAGATAGAGAAAGAGAGACCAAGTTCCAACATCATGTCTTCCCATTCTCTCTTCAAAGTGGAAGAAAATGTGGGCATCAAACTCCATCATGGTGAAATTAATGGTGTTAAGCTGAATCAATGGTTGCAACGATCAAAGGTCTATTTCAATGTTCATAACATAGGAAAAGAGCAAAATATATCATTTATTTGGTTGAAGCTATAAGGACATGCCCAAAATTTGTGGGAAAGGCACGTGGAGATGCTTATGTCAAAGGGTGATATCCTAGTAACCAAGTGGAGGTGTTTTAAACCCTCGTTAATTTCCAATTTTTCGCTATTAGGTATAAAGAGGACCAATGCATATATTGGCATTACTTTTGATAGAATCAAGGGAAAAGTGTAGAAGAGTACACCACTGAGTTCATAAGACAATCCATTATGTTGGGTAATCTCCCAAGAACCTAGATATACTTAGGTATCAGGGTGCTCTCCACAGTCATTTAAGGAGGAAAGTGATGCTCTTCAAATCTAGGACCATTGATGAGGCCCCTGTGAAAGTACAATATTTGGAGATGGACAAGAAGAAAGGACAACCAGATGGTTCCAAGTAGACAGAGCACCAAGACACATCCAAGGAGGGAAATAAGAAATGGAAAGGAAATGATAAGAAGGAAACATCCATTGCACACCAGTAAAGGATCCAAGTAACCATTGTAACCATGTAATATCGATGGTCATACTAAATATACATGTTGGAAGCTACATATAGAGTTGAATCCAAAGAATTGCAAGGAGGAGGCCAAGAAGAAGAACATGCTAGCCATGGATTCAGGAAACCTTGTAGAGTGTAGTTGAGATGTATATGCAAATATTGTTTGCACTGCATTGCAGAAGGAGGTGAACTTGAGTATCCTTTAACCCAAGGACTCAGAGAAGGAGATAACTAAACTCTTCCATATCAATATCTAGGTCAAGAAGACAAAGGTGGATGATTTATTTGATTTTGATTTGTAGGATAGGTTCATTGTAGAGGATCTCATAAGAAAGCTAGTAGTTTAAGTTTATAACCATCCTCTCCTATACCTATTGGGATGGGTAAATAAGGGCATAGAACTCATAGTTACTAAGTAGTGTAATATCAAATTTGCTATAAGTGAAAACTACATTGATGAAGTGGAGGTAGATGTAATACCACTTTATGTGTGTGGTGTAGTGTTTGGAAGCCTTGACATGTACATGAAGGATGTGATCTTCATGAGGAGAGAAAACTAGTACCACCTAATTAGGATGGGAAGTTGACAGGCTTTCTAAATACCTTATTAACACTAACAAGGTATTCAAATTACATGTGCATTTAATTGTCAACTCAAGGCTTTTACCCTTGTGATATCTTGTGCACTATTTGTGCATATCTCTAAAATTGTTTACCAATTGATTTCTAATATGTTTTTCTAGATTAAAATAGTAACTCAACTACATTCTAAATAACAAATTCACAATTGCTAGAAATAAAATCATGCTTACATAACTAAAAGGGAAAGTAGGCCTATTTTAAAAATAAAGGTTGTAAGGAAAATAAAAGAATTACAACTAATTGATTAACCAAAAAAATGAAACGATGTTTAATTAAAGAGAACATAGTACATTATTGAAGGAATAAAAAACACACACAACAACAAAAAAATTAAACTAACTAAGAAACAACACCTTACCTCCCTCGGAGTGGGCCCCATCCTTATGGAGTAAAGTGTTGAAGAAGACTACAATACTAAAGACTTGGATTTACAGATTAATCATTTACATTCACATAGATATCTCATGCACAACAAGATGGATACTCAAGATAAAATAACTTTATCAAAATAACAAAATATATTCCTCATAAAATTTGTCTAATTTTTAAAGGTGAACGTTGCCTCTTATAGGACAAATATTTAACTATTTAACAAGTTGTATGGAAACATGCTTGAGAATCAGATATTCTCCAACTGTTTTAAAATAGATTACTCCTCATTACATGACAAATAAATCATAGTGACAAGTAGATGAAATATACAAACCAATTATTTGAAATAATGTTGTTATGATTGTTTTCAACTAAAATTGCATAACAATAGGTATATGTGACACCTCCTTCACAATGTCCTTCCGGATTTGTAGCAATCAACCTCTGCTCATAAGACTCGGTCTTTCTTTAGCTTGTACATCTGGATCTATAGCAACACTTTTGGTATTAGTGATGCGTGGATTTGTAGCAATGGATTTCACGACCTTGTTCCAATCTATAGAAAAGACTTGTAGAAATCATTAGCATGCAAGTTAAGTACAAAATACAAGAAATTCCCTTAATGTATCAACAAAAATCAAGAAAATGATAAGATATTTGATATTAAAGTGTAAGAAATATTCCAATTTGGATGAGGAAAAGGTCAAAATGATGGTAAATCTCAAGTTAAAAGGATGCATATGAAAGGAAAAACATAGTTAAAAATAGGCAAAACAATAACTCATCATCTCCCCCAACTATAGCTATTTCATGGCATCATGTAACCTATACACTTAATCTAAATATAAATAATCAGGATGTCAATTCCTTCTAGGAAAATTGCTTAGAATGAGGTAGGAGTGACCTTGTTCCCATGGTGCGTAATATCCTAATTTCCTCTCAATTTCTTGCAAGAGCATCTCTTCCTTTTGTGGATCCCAAACATACGGATATCTGTATTTTGATGCAAGGCATCAAATCGGGGGAAAATGAAACCTTAAACTCAACCATATTGTCATATGTGTTTTTAGATAATGGATATATTTTTCTGATCTGTTTAGGGCTGCACTAAAGTCAGGATAAATGAACGGTCCCCGTTATCTTAGTTCACTACTCAAATAGTCCCATCTTCATTGACAATCTAGTAAGGATTCCAACCATGTGTGAATGATGCAGTGCTTACATTCAGAAATTGCAACTCATTGGGTTCATCAAACATAAGGTACCCATCAAGTTTGATTTAGAAATTTCCAATGTTCAACAATTACACCCCATGTAGAAAAATGTTCTCCTCTAATTTACAAATTATCATTATGGTTAGCATACTTTATGGAAGATATAGCATAACTCCACTATAATTAATGACTCACAAAAGAAGTGAAAGATCTTAACTAACATCTCCTACAAAAGGATTATGATTCCATTTTCTATTATGATTAAAAAAAATGCCATGTAAGTATAACTCACAAATCAAGTTCTAGTCCTCCTTACTCCATTGAGAATAAGCTTCTAAAAATGACTTTGGAGATAAGAATTTATATGGTCTTCCCGCAACTAAAGTTTTGATTTGGAAGGATAACCATTTCTTTTGTAAGAACATTGCATAAACTGGTGATGGACATCTAGGACCAAGGGTTGCATGAGTTGTTTTGCATAGTTGTTTTTTTTCTTGTTTCCATTTTTGTACTTCAATGATAAACTCAGGTATCATTTTCCTCTCTTTCCTAAAAGATCTCCATTTTTCTCTATCAGCAACACAAAATTTATCTCCTTTATGGGAAATTTGAGGTCTAAAGCAAGTCTCCTAAAGAAAATAACAAAATAAGAGTTATGAATTTTCAAAGGGAAAGAAAGAAAAAAAAATCATCATATTTTGACTTATCTCCTTATAGGTTTACTCAAATCTCAAGTGTAGGAACTCGCTAGATACGGAATTAAATTATGCATCCAATGAGCACCCACTATGCATACTTTTTATAGACCCATAGTGATATAAACTGAAAATACATGAAAAAGGGTGTTTCAAGTATTTTCAGTTTATATCACTGTGGGTCTATAAAAAGTATGTAGAGTGGGTACTAGTTGGATGAAGAATTTAATTCTGCATCCAACACTCAGAAACACCTTTTTTTTCATTTATTTCCAGTTTAAATCATTGTGGGTCTATCAAAAGTATGCAGAGTGGGCACTCATTGGATGCATAATTCAATTCTTCATCCAACACTCAGAAACACTTTTTTTCATGTATTTCCAGTTTATATCACTGTGGGTCTATCAAACGTATGCACAATGGGTACTCGTTCGATGCAAAATTTAATTATGTATAACCACCCATGTCAATAGAAAACATATGATATTTCAAGTGGTACTTGTTGACGCCCAAAAATGAAACATGGAATCCTTGCCTGCCCACAAATGGGTTGCAATGCCTTATTACTTATATATATTTAATAATTTACTAAATAGGTGGGACCCCTTTAGGAAAATAATGATGAAATATGCTCCTCTAATTTTCACTCATGACTACCTTGCAAAAATGATTCTACAGWTTGAGAATAAACCCAGAAATTTGAGCCGCTTTCCATGTAAAATGAGTGAATGATGGGTGCGTTGGCAATTTGATTTAAAAAGAAAAGGAGGAGGAAAATGTTTGTTTTAATAAGCATCTTGGTTCATCYTGGCTACACATATATTTTGGAATATAGTTATGTTGTATTGGTACTTATGGTATATGTGTATATGTTGTGCACAATTGATATGCTTATGGAATGGCAATCCTTCATTAGTAAGAAATGTGGGACATGTTTTGGTGCTAAGTGTTGAACATACTTATAAGACTTATGAGATTAATGTGGGGAGGTCGATTCAATTTGGAAAATGGAAGTAAAATTTTGGTGGTGAATTGGATACATATGGTTAACTATGTGTTTTGAGAAAATTTTATGATGGTTTGGATGCACTCCATACTTTGCTATGGTGGGTGACAATTAATGTGGGAAACGACATGAAATTATTGCACATTGTCCTTACCCTACCTCGATCTCGCCACCTTCACTTTGTTTACACTTGTGTTGGTTACTTTGGCTAGTGTTGCCTCCGTTTTTCTCAGTCATTGAAGTAATAGTGGTGCTTGTTGGATTTCTGGAATTTTCCTCATAGGTATGTTGATTGTTACCTCTCCATTCATTAACCATAGCTCTGCTCCGAATAGAATCATGATGTTGGCTCTTAGATTTTCGTACAGAGTGTGTTTTCTTTCCAAAGATTATATTGGATGTATCTAGGTATTATGACTGTGCAAATTATATTTAAATGGGTTTTATTCATGTTGGCATTTAAATGTTTCAAGCTGGGAATGATGTTCGAAATTCCATTATGTTTTAAATATGTGTTGTGTTGTGTTGCGCCCATAACGAATGTTTCTTATTTTACTATGATTGTGGGAAAATAATTATGGTAAATACTTCGGGTTTCGCTCATCTCTAGTGATTAAAATTCGAAGTGTTTTCTCTGTGAAATAAAAGAATAGTCGGGTTTTGGTGATTATTGCATAATGTCATATCCTTTTACCCAGTCCTTGGAAGACTTACAGTTTTTTCAGATTATCATTCCGTTGTTTGTGAATATATGTGACAAAATGCATATTTTCCTTGAGGCCACCATGGGAGGTCTGTGGAAGGTTCATTGTGGAAAGAGATGATTGTTTTGTTTTGCAAGCCCCTTATTAATATTTCTCCTTTATGTTTTCCCAGACCTCATTTTGTATTTGATATATGGCAGTAGTGAACTCGAACTCTGGTTTTGATACTTTTTATAGCGTTGACCTGACAGTGCGAAATATTGGATATATACATGAACTCTTGGCTCATTTGTTATTTATCTATGGGGGTTTGGTCGATTTTGAGGTTATTTTATTTTGAAAAAAAATGATGAGCACCAGTTTCACATGGGGTTTCGAACYYAGTCTGTTTATGCATCAAATATTGGGGTTGTGATATAAGTATTATATGGTGAAAGGTTGATGGCTTTATGTTTGTTTTCATAGCCTCCCATGCTAGCTTGATGTAATCTGGTTTTAATTGTTTCGAATGAATCTATTAACAGTCTCTTATAAAATGCTATGCTAATGGAAAGTGAAAATGGGAAATAAAAATTGTAAAGTTTGACAGTATTGAAACTTTCCTAGGGTTTCATATTCAACCCTATAAAATTTGTTGCATCTTGGATTTGAATTGTTAACAGAGAAGAGTTTTTGGAAAATGATAGTAATGTCAATTTTCAATTATTTCGTGTAACAGAACAACAATCGTCTCATTCCCGTTCATTATCTCACTTTCCGCTCACTATATGCCCACTTCCTTCCCAAATACATTTAAAACATCCCCTATTCTATTATTATGAATTTCATTTTAAAAGAGAAAGGATTAACAAGAAAGGAAAAGGACTAGATGATGACTGGTGTTTTGGATACATTTTTCATTTTTGTAAGAAGATCACCTCTTTGTTTTCTTGAACAATATTCGTTGGTTTCTTCCCTTCCATGCTACCATTTTTCGCTCATTACAAATCCCCCCATCTTCCCAATAGCCCTATCACTCCCTGTTCAAATGGTGATCGATTGTTGAGTTTAAAATTATTGATGGATGGATTGCATGTGCTTCTGTTGTGAATGATAGAGACAACCTTTTGATTTTATTTAGGAAGAGTATTGATGCATGGATTGTTAAGAGTTTTTCATAACATGATTAGAATATTACCTTAAGATGATTTTCTTTAGCACGAGCAGCAATGGAAGAGGTGCTAATAGAGGCAGAGAAAATAATCAACAAAGAGGCCATAGAAGGCCACAATTTTTGATACATTTTGACATTGATTTGAAAGAACTAAATCATATTTTCCAAGCTAGGTATTTTAATCTAGTTGGTCAAAGAATTATACAACCCATACCTGAGAGGCCTCATTTCCAGCCACGTCAAAATTTCTTTGGTATCCATGTTCCCCCTCATGTGTCTATGCAGCCAGAACCACCTGCCAATGATGGTTGGAAAGAAATTGTTCATCAGCCTGTAGTTCATCACCATGGTTGGCATACTATGGCATTGCCATTACCCCTCCTCCACCACCAATAAATCCAAATGCCCAAGATGATCATGTTGTTTCGCCAGCACAGTCCTCTTATGCAAGAAAAAGGCTAAAAACTGATGTTCCCAAGCCGAAGCTAGATAAGGGAAAAGGAGTGGCCAATCCCTCCAAATCATCCAAATATTCCTCTGAATCTATGTTTTCTCATCTCCATCTCAAATATGGTTGTCCCCATGTCATCAATGCAATCCACCCACAAGGTTCCCATCACTTGAAGGTAGTTGCACATGATAAATAAGAAATGGGATCAAAAGGGGGCAGCAGTGAAAAGAGGAAAAATTCCTCTCACAACAAATATGGTTTTTAACGTTGTTAATGCTATTTTGTTTTGAGGATGGTCTTTTTTATTTTGACAATATTTTGGACAGCAAACACATATTTAGACAGGATTTTGGACAGCATGGATATAATGTCATTTTTGGGATAAATTCATGTTCTATTTTGTTGATATTAAATATTTGATTATTAATATAAGGATGAGAGTTACAAGGCATATATTTGAATTAAATGTTTGGGGTATTATACTTCATGTTTTGGTCATTATTAAAGAAATAAAAATTGGAGTGACAAGGGGTCCCACCTATTTAGTTATTATTTAAATAAACCCTTATATATATATATATATATATATATATATATATATATATATATATATATATATATATATATATATATATATATATATATATAT
>JASDQU010272847.1:0-11957 GCA_032191745.1 Picea mariana
TTTAGCTTGTCTAAAATTCTGCCATTCCATAGTTGCCTTTTGTTTATATGCCAATGGATAAAATTGTTTTTTAATTGCTATAATGAAATCATTCCAAGAAAGCAAAATTTTTCCATTCTTTTTTATTTCCTCCTGTGTCTTAGATTCCCACCAAATAAGTGTTGAACCATCTAATCTTAATGAAGCTAGATAAATTTTTGTTTCATCATCTTGAATCTTTTGTATTCTACAATATACTTCAATTTGACGTACCCAATTATCTAACTTCTGAGCATTAACTTCTCCATTGTAAATTGGCAATTCAAATTTTATATCAAGCTTTAATGAAGGAATTTGCGAAGGAGTTTTACCATGCCCTTTTGGAGAATTCGGAAGATGTTTCGAACTGGTAGAAGAAGAAGAAGAAGAAGAAGATGATGGAGGAGGAGAGGGTGGTGGAGAAGCACCATTCCCTCCATTTCCGCCTGGAGTTTTGTCACCACCGCCTCCCTTATGCATTAAAGGGTTGGAGCCTTCACCCTGCGACATTATGTTCTGTTCCATCAAGATCTTCATCATATCTCTCAACTCCATGATAGTCTGTCTGAGATCTTCTTCTTTGGCAGGAACACGTTCATGACTTTCTACACGAGCCATGCTTGGTGAATGTCTCTCTGAAACTTGCGGTGAATGAATCTGCTTCCTCCTTGTCGGATGAGAACTTAGCTCCACAAGTTGACCTTCTCCTCTTGTGAGTTTCAACCTTGTGAGCATCAGAAACAAAACTTGCAAACAATCAAGTCTTCAAAACCAGTGCTCTGATACCAACTTGATCTAAAAATGAGGAAGACTTGAAAAACTTGAAAATTATTGCAAGTGAATGTTATGTGTTTAAAGAAAAAGGATCAGTTTGCAACACATAGATTTAAGGATTACTTATGCAAATTATACATAGACAGCAGCATAATCATTGAACATAAACACATATGCACATCAATTGATAAAGGAGTTCACCCCTCTCTTGGGCTACATCTCCTGGTCTAGCTTCCAATGGATCATTATTATTAATTTCTCAAAAGTTCTCAAAAACATGTCTTACAATGCTCAAACTGACAAACCCCAGAATGCTTCAGAATGTCCCAAAACCCTTGTCTGGGCTCTTTCGGCACCTCAATCGGTCGAAAAACGAAGAAGTTAGGCCTCCTGGAAGTCCCCCTCTTCAAGCTTGCTGTCTCTGAATCTACAAAACGCACCCCTCCATCAATGAACCTGGCTCACACACATTTTAAAGTGTGAAAACCCAGCACTGGGCGCAACCGCGCCAATGGTGCAAACCGTAGAACGGTTAAGGGTACGCCAGCCCCTAACCGCCTCGGCACCTGGGCGTATGGCGCATATGACCGAATGCTGGGCAAAAGGTGGTTAATCCGTTGGAGAACCATGTAACTCCCGCATACATTATACCACTGGTCATATTACAAAACGACGGGCCATATGTTTTAACCCCGCGCGCAATTATACCATTGTATAAACCATGTGTTATGGTTCTAAAACCACGCGCGCATATATTTTAATACAATGTTATATAAAAACTATGGGTCATGTGTTATACACCCGCGCCATTCATCGGACTATACGACATGGTCATACAACATTACAAACGACCACGGGTCGGGGCTAAGCCCCGGCCCGACCCCCCGCCCAATATACAAACATGCGATTTTAAATACATTTAAACCCACATACTTATCAAGTAATAACTCATGGTCTATTGGTCGGGCTAGTCATGCGAAGGCGCTATGCTGGGGGGAGGTCCGGGGGTCGAACCCCGCGGCCTCCAATACATTTTACATATGAAACCAATAACCAAATAATGAGCGACACATGGCACCCTCGGGTTGGGCCACCTGTCCTCATACTATTTGCCACCAACGGACATGTGTCAGCTCTCCATTCGACAATCATCAACCAACAACAACCTGCCACGTCACCACTGTACGGTCGTACAGTCTGTACAGTCCTGCCACATCAGACTGTATGGACTATACGGACTGGTACAGTCAACATCTAATTTTTTACCTGTTTGGCTTGGCGAATAGATCGCAATATCTTCTCCATACGGTGTCCATTTGACTAAGTAAATATACCATCGGAATCAGGAAGATGAGACGGATGCAATGGAACTATTTTCGTCTCATTCCGAGCACTTTGAAATTTGAGCAAAATTTGATCCCCTGATCACCGATTGCCTCAACCGACCTCCAGTTGTCGCACTAAACACAATACTACACTCCTGCGGACATGAGACCTCCAGATGGCCCCAACTCTACAAGAGAGATCTTGACTTCGCCACTACCTACCATATGTTGGGAACAAACACATTTGTCACTAATTTTCATCTGCAGGATGGGTTGTTGTGCCATCTGGGCCATCTTTGCATTCCATCAAGCGAGCAAGCGAAGTTGATTTGGGAATCTCACTACAGTCGGGTGGCAGGACACTTCGGTGTAGAAAAGATAGTGACAGTGCTGCAACAACATTTCTATTGGCCGAAACTTCGACAGGATGTCAACAAGTATATCAGGTCCTGCACGACCTGCGCCATTGCCAAATCGGCCATTAAGAAACAAGGCATGTACACCCCTCTACCTACTCCCGACAGGCCCCGGGAATCCATCTCGATGAACTACATGTCGGACCTTCCTTCAACCAAGCAGGGAAATGACTGTGTTTTCGTGGTTGTTGATTGATTTTCCAAGATGGTGATTTTGGTCGCCTGCAAAAAGAGCATCACAACAGAGGCCACTACCAAGCTCTTCTTCGAACAAGTGTGGATTCATTTTGGGATACCACAAACCATCATCTCTGATCGAGATAGCTAGTTCCTCAACACATTCTGGTCGAGCCTCTGGTCACAGCTGGACACCAAGCTCACCAAATCCACGACCTTCCACCCCCAAACGTATGGCCAAATCGAGGTCATCAACAAGATGATCGTGCATATCTTGCGCAGGTACAATTCCAAGCATATGTGCACATGGGATGAGAGTCTTCCCTATGTTCAATACAGTTACAACAGAGCCATACATAGCTCAACCGACCATAGCCCCTTTCAGGTGGGGTTGGGATTTCAACCATTGGGTCCCATGGATTATGCACTACCCCTTGTGTTCACACATGCAAAATCGTCACATACGCAAACCGAAGCCGACAAAGCCACCCGGTTCATTGAACAAATCCAACACATCCGCCAACAGGTTCCAGATATTTTGCAAAAGTCCAATTCCAAGTAAAAGCAATGCCATGATCAACACCGGGTGCCACACAAGTTTCAGGTGGGAGATAAAGTTTGGTTCCACTTGCAGAAAGAACGCCTTACAGGACCCCATCGAAAGCTTCGTCCACTTCAGTATGGACCTTACACCATCACCAAGGATATGGGTGACAATGCTTTTGAGCTCAACATTCCCCCCTTCCTTGGCTTGCACCTAGTGTTTAATGTGGACCTCCTTCGGCCATACTTTCCACCCTTATTGGACACCTTAGAGATAGCAGAACAATTAACACCGACAGAGCTCAACCCTGACTGCATGGAACATGAATCCAGTGATCATATCGTGGACACATAGGTCAAGGGCACTCGCCAACAGAAGCTTCAACTTTATCGGGTTCTGAACCAAGGCAAGTGGCTCACCTGGGGCCAAATTCAACAGAAATTTCCTCATCTGATGGGGGAACTCAACACAATGGAGACCATTGCTTCCTAAGGAGGGTTCAGGGAGTATTGATCCAGGTGGATATCGGTGGCCACCCACCTCTTCCAATTGGATCACTTACAACTTTCATCTTGGCAGTTACAGTTTTCATCTTGGCAGTTACAGTTTTCATCTTGGCAATATTTTTCTAGCTTTTCGGGTCCTAAACTTTTAGGGCCTTTTTGAGGCCCTAAACAACATTTTTTGGGTAGGCCATAGTCACATTATAAATAAAGGCAGAGTGTGACGACATAATGTGTAGTCTTCGGATAGACCTTTCCAACGGGCTATCGTGCGCCTAAAATGGAGATCGTATGCAAAAGTTATGACCATGGGAAGTTGATGTACCAACTTACCCCATCGGGGCCCACATGACTTTTGGCGCTTCATCTCTTAGGGTTAGGTTTTTGGATGTCTAGGGTTTTCTGTTTACTTCTTGATGCTAAAATGGTCTGGAGGCCTCATTGTAAGGTGCTCAGACGAATGCGCGTAGCTGCCACATCTCTTCTCAAAGATTAGCTACCACCATTTGAGCAAGATTGTTTTCATTCTGCATTTTACAGTTTCAACAGATTTCTTTATTGAATAGAGTTAAGTTCCACTGTATCTCTGTTATTGTTCTTTGTATATCTATGTTAATGGTATAGATATGTGTTTCATTTCGTTCTGCTCATAAATCCGGATCAAATAAAGAACCAAATGAATTCCACAAAAGATATAACACATGAAATACAAAGGATCCAATTACTTAATGATATGATGCTTTAAAATGATTAGTCCTTAGTGAAGTGAACATATATCATATCAGTCCACTTAGATGCATAAGACAATGAAGAAATATGTGGATTAAACTCAAATCTGGTTTATTATATGTTTTAGAGGCAAATTTCTAGATTTCAGCCTTAGTGGTGAAAACTACTTTCTCAATCTCTTGAATAATGTGATGTTAAGCTAGAAGAGATAAGTTACAAATCCAAATTAATGAAATGCAAGAGTAAATTCCAGATTGTAAACTACTAATTATCAACCCAAGTAAATGATAAAACCTTTAAGAAATGAACTGAGGTTTAAGCAATAATTTGGTAAATGAAATGTTCAACTTGTAATAAACCCAAATTATGATCTAAAAAAACAACTTCAAGAGAAAGATAAACGACGGGAGATGCTGAAATTTGCAGTAAAACATAACTTGATGAAAATATATGAAAAGTTAAGAATAATTTCAAGTTTGTATTTTAATGAAGACACGACCAATAATCTCATTTATGGAATTTAAATGTAAGTTTCATATTTGTATTTAGAGTGAAATCAACCCAAAGACAAGATAAACACTTTAACTGAACGCTTGGGGTTAGATTACTATTAAGAATTGAAGGATACTCAATAAAGAAACTTTCCAATATACTTGAAATAAGTCTAAAATGAAAGATTATCAATGTAATAAATAATAGACTTAAATGAAAAGGTAAATCCAACTTGTGCTCTTGAAATGTTACTTTGGATTTACTTGGGTTAATCAAATATTTCCTTAAGTGAAAGCTAAGCAAATTGCAATAACTCAAGGAAAATTTACAAATTGAAATGAACCTTTAAAAGATTACTTCTAAATTGTGAAAATTTATCAAGTCTTTACTAAGATCTAATTAGAATGAATAAAACAAGACTTGAATCTTATGTAAGTATGATTCTTATGTATTTTGAGACAATTTCCAGATTTACAAAAAATATGTAAATTACCCAAAGGTCAAGGATAAAACTTGAAATTGCTAGATCTGGGGCAAAATTGCAATTAGGTTTTTTCAAGATAATAAATTTTAAAGCAAAGCCCTAATTGAACTAAGTATAGGAAACAAATGTTTTTGAAATTAAAACAACTAGACTTAGAATGAAATCTAATCTATAGATATTCAATCAATTTTCTTTAGACTTCAAATAAACAAAAAGTAAATTTTTTTTGGATTTTTAATATATTGGTGGTTGATGGGAGAAGACAACTACCTAGTCCTAGGCCTAATGGGTTCAAGAAGAAGAAGTTATCCTAAATAACCCATTTTCTTAATGGATTAGAGAAAAGGAAGCCAGGGCTATGAAAACTCAATAGCCTCCTCTCTAATCTAGATGAAAATAGAAACAAAGACCCTACAAGGTAGTGGTCCTAGAAGGATCACCTTCAATTAGCAAAAACAACTTTAATCTAGTAATTGAAACTAATTACCTTGCTAGAGTTCCTAAATGATAGATAAAGAAAGCAATTAATAAACAACCACTAACTAACAAAGGAAGAAAGGGGAGGAGTTACCTCACATGCAATGTTCCTTCCAAGTGGTAGTGTTTACCCTTCAAATGGATCAATTTGCTAGTTTGAGCTATGTAAGAGACTTGATATCCACATCCAATCTTGCAAGCACAAAAATAAAGCCAAGGAAGAAGAACTTGAACCAACACGAAGTCGCCTCAGTAGATTTTCAACAATGTATTCTCTAATATTCCAGTCAACAAGAAGAAATGGTGTGAGGGGGACTCTCTTTTATAGAGAAGAGGCTCAACAACCCTTTTATTAAAATAGGATTTTTCTCAGTATATCTAGCCTAGGAGATCATAAAAAAGACTTATCCTCCCATTAACACGAGGATAAGGTCAAAAATACATAAGCTAGCCAAGTAGTTGTGCCACATGTACGAGATTCTTCAAATAGAAAGGATGTTCCACCCAAAATAGGAAGAATAGGATCAAAGGGGGCCAAGATTTCTCCATAATGCATGGTAACCACCTCACCGACCTCCTCAAAGGTAGATTGATCCAAAAAATGAGCAAACAACTAGAAGAGAAAGAGATCTAGGCCACACCTGTGGCACATGGGTGTCTCCAAGAGGGATGACTCATCCAAAATAACATAAAATGGTCACAAGTGAGTCCTCCAAGGTATAAAAACCTCCCAATTCCATGCTAACCACCTCCCCCAAGTCAAGGAGGGTCAAAACAAGCCACACGTGCCAAGTATAAGCTCCAACAGTCTAATGATGTGATCTCCAAGGTGAATGGCTCCTCTTGAAATGTGACATGTGCCTCCAAATATGAAGATAAGGTGGAACACCCTATGCAAGATGATGTGGCATGATGTGAAAATCCCACGTGCAAGAAGAATCATCTAAGAAAGCTCAAGGCGTTGGAGAGAGGGGCCTTCCAAGCTCTCCATGTATACAAATATGTAGAGGCCCTCTCATGAGGTGGTTTTACGTGATCACAAGTGCCAAATACATGTCATAAGACCCACAAGTGCTAGGTAGAAAATCACCTAGGCCAAAGTGTGACAAATACACAAGTAGATCCATGCTTAGGCTAAAGGAAGTGTGCTTTCTAGGTATGATAACCTTTACAATAATGTTAGACACGTAATCCTTGGGATTGTGTTATTGTAATTTGTAATCATAATGTAAATATGAAGAGATGTAGATGATAGCAAGATTCATCCATTAAGGAAGACCAATAGTCATTCTCATTATATTTATTCACCTTTCATGTCAGTGCAATACACATAAGCTTGGAGTTACGTTTTTTGCCAATGCCTAGCCCGATAGTGGTATCAGACTGTAGGTTAACTCCATGATTTCCCTTGGTGTTTTCTTCCTTCCTCGCGTGCAGAAAATGCCTCTTGAACCATGACCGTCCATTTGTTGATTTGTTGATCGATTCCTACCACTACACACCAAGTGCACTCCACACCCTCAATGCATGCCTATGTGGTTAGCCTCACCGTCCATCTTGGCATATCGCTCTCATCTGGTCTACTCTACCACTCCGACACGCAAAACCCTAGCTACGTATTCCTCACTCACTCCTCAACGCTGAACATGGCCCTGTTATCCCCTATCCTAGGGATAACTAAGGGGATTATGTCTCGAGGCTCATAGGTCCTAGACATGGAGTACCGAGAGCCATATGACTTGAGCTTGGCCCTGGAGGGCCCATCTTTTCTTCAGCGCCTCCTATCTATCAACAACAACAACATCCATCCCATCGACCTGATTCTGAAGTAGCAGTGGGTCTTGCTCCATGAGGTAATGAGTCCGGGTATTATGGTATGTGTCACTCTGATTTTTGAAGCATTTGAATATGTGCACTGAACTCTCTTTTGTTTCATGACGTTTGCTTGGAAATTATGCTCTTTAACTTGTTCATACCTGGGGGGGATGACAGAGTGCCCTAGTAAGTTGGTTCCCTTAGGGATGAGTTGCCATTGGGTGGATCTATGAAAGGTCATCATCCATTCCTTCCATACTTACCAATTTTCATCATTGTCCCTCTCATCTTTCCCATACCTTGGTTCGGGAATTGGGTTTCCCAAGCTAGTAAGGGTTGTACCTTGCCTTGTGGGAAGAAGGGGCTAAAGGCCTAGAGGGTAAAAGTAGCTGGCAAAAGTTAAAAGCCAAAATGAAACCTTGAGATGTTTTGCCCAGGGATTCCCAAGAAAGCAATAAATGACTTCTCAGCAAGAAAAGGGGACCTGAAAAATAAAATAAAACTCAAGACACTGCCATTCATTTGGTCACCAAACCAGGTAGTGGCTCTTGGTGGTGTTATCCCCTAGCCTAGGGATAACTAAGGAGATTATGTCTTGAGGCCCATAGGTCCTAGACATGGAGTACCGAGAGCTAGATCGACTTGAGCATGGCCCTGGAGAGCCCATCCTTTTCTTCTTCAGCGCCTCCACTTTGTCAGCAGCAACATCCATCACATCGGCCTAGTCCTGCAGTAGAAATGGGTCTTGCTCCACGAGGCAATGAGTCTGGGTATCATGGTATGTGTCACTCTGATTCTCAAAACATTTGAATATGTGCATTTAATTATTTTTGCTTCTAACGTGTGCTTGGACCTTATTCCTTTCCACTTGACCACACCTGGGGGGAATGACAGGTTGCCCTAATAAGGTGGTTCCCATAGGGTTTGAGTTGCCACTAGGGGGGTTAATGAAAGGTCATCGTATGTTCCCACCATACTTACCACTTTTCATCTTTTTCCCGCTCATCCATCCCATACACTGGTTCGAGCATTGGGTTAGCCAAACTATCCAAGGGTTGTACCTTACCTTGTGGGAAGAAGGGGCTAAAGGCCCATCGGGTAAAAGTAGCTGGCAAAATATAAAAGCCAAAAGAATGAAACCTTGAGATGCTTCGCCCAGGGATCCCCGAGAAAGCAATAAAAGTCTTCTCAGCAAGAAATAGAGGGACCCATAAAAAATAATAAATCAAGACCTAGTTGGAGTATAGGGGGTCTCATCACGAGCCAGCCTATTAGGTCCATGGGCATGCAACGGTATGACACTACCATTTAGCTGGTCACCACGCCGGGGTAGTGGCTCTTGGTGGCACAACCAAGAGAAAGGGGGTCTCATCCCGAGCCATCCTTCTCATTTCCGTGAAATGCTTGTGGGTAACATTGCCACCAATGGTTACCATGCCAGGGCAGTGTCCCCCAACTAGTCTCTTGAAAGAAAAAAAAATAAGAATAAAAGATATAAGGCATGAATGGGCTTGGAAACATTTTCATCCATGACAAGGTGTAGCTCACCCTCTTCAGAGGCACCCACAGGTAAGCCATACATTTCCCTGATTATCACTGCACCCATTGCCAAGACATCCCTTACCACCTTATCGACTTACATGGCCTGGATTTGATTTCACCCGGAAACATCCCACATCCAATGAGCACTAGCCTAATAGGACATCCTACTGTCCCCTCCAAACTTGGCTTGTAGAATAGCATAACGTCTTTGAGCACTTGTTCTGGTAAAAGGGGTTTCATGCACATGTTTAAATAACTTGATGGTTAGATGTGATTGACATTGCTATGATCCCTGTGACTTATGAGCCCATGGAGGGCGTATTTTTTGATGTTACAGGGCCACACCCGATGGATAGGCACATATGGGGATATGATTAGTTCGAACCTCCATGGGGCTAAAATCCCACCAGATGGATGCTGAGATCCCAACCGGGGGCAGAGACAAATCAGGTGTTTGCACCGGAGAGAGAGGAGGACGTTCCACCAGGGACAACCTGGCAGGCCTGGACCCAGGGGGGTCTTGCCCTTTTCACCATGATGTAGGCCTTGGAAGGCCCATGACATCACCTACGTCACCCAACGTTTTGGATACTTTGGACGCAGTTGTGTGCCAAGTGGCACGTGTGGCAGGATCATGAGGCCCAAGGAGGCCTATCGTTTTGCCCCAGGAGGCCAACGTTGCCCTAAAAGGGCCTAACGTCACCCTAAAAGGGCATGACGTCATCTTTACTGCTTGATTTAGGGTTTAATTATGACATTTAATGTAAAAACTGGATATTATGTGTAACTGGCCATGTCGGCCTTTTTGACCTAATTCTGGTCATTGTAACTGTATAAATAAGGGGAAAATCACTCTTATTTTTCATCATCTTTCACTCACACTTGTGAGGACTGAAATTTGCACTCTATCTAGGGTTTCTTGGTTTAAATTTTAAGTGCACTTGTTGAGGAAAGCTAAATCTTGGAGTATTTTGGCAAGTTTCTTGGTGGATGTGTTCAACTAGGGTTTTTCTTGATGATTCTTGATGTATGTAAGTGATATTTCTGCAATTCTTCTTAATTGAATGGTTATAGTCTTATTTATCTTGCATTTACATTCAAGATTATGAAATTGCTTGATTAAACCCTAGGAAGACTAGCACATGTTATTGTCCTAGCTTTAAAAGCCTTCACCTACTAGATCTTGTCAAAAGGCCATTTTTCTTGAACCATTTGCTAGGGCCTTACCATTGCAACACCCTAGTCGTACTTGCTTCATCTTAGCCGATTTTGCTTCATCATTGAATTAAAGAGGGAGGAAATCTACTAAGGCCTAGGGTTACCTACACCTTAGTAGCTAGTTTCCCCTAGGGTTTGATAATTGGAGCCTTGGGTTACCAACACTCCAATCTATCAATCTCTCTTGTCTTTGACTCCCCTATTATCATTATTTCTCTTCAACATTTGCTGCCACATCATTGACTCCATTTTCCCTAAAGCACTAGTCTAAGTCCTCTTTTGAGTAATTGATCAAAACAACCATCAAAACTTATACTTTGAGCTCCCTACTAACCATTTCTAACACTAGAATAGCCTAACATACTAGCACTATTACTGTTGTTACTAAAGTAAGCTACAACCATTAATTGCAGCATTAAAAGCTCATAAAAGCAATTGAAAAGGATGATTAATACATTATCTTGTTTGCTTCTAATAAATGCTAGTATTTGATTTCAATGGTTGATGATTCTAAGTCATTTTGAAGCCATTTCAAGGCATGTAATGTGAAGTATTGCATCATCAATATTTGCTGTTATAATTTTCTGTTTACTTCATCATTATCATTGAATTGCTTCATTTGAGAAAGTCTATGGTTTTATGAAGTGCTAACCAACAATTGTACTTGCAAATATATATAGTTTCTTGTTGCTTTGTTCCGGGAAGGTACACTTTGATATATTATCATTTCATTGGTTATAAAACCAAGACTTTTTGATCGGTAGTGACTTGTGAGAGGGGATCTTTTAATTATCCATTTTGACCTTGCCTTCTCAAACCCTCAAGTCACCGGGGATGTCTCCCCTGGGCCTACCACCCTAAATAGAAAGAGGAATCCTATTGAGGTGACAGTGATAGGATACCCTCAAGTTACACCAATTTGCTGTCCTTTTACCTTTCCTCTATCAAAGCACAAATTGCGCGTTAACATTTTGGAGCCGTTGCCGGGGAACACTGAGTCAATTCTCCTCAAGAAGACACTTTTCGATAAGCCTTTCCTCAAAAGCCTTTATTTTGCAAATCTTACCTGGCGACTCCACTGAGGGTGATCCCCTCATCCCTTTTATAGTTTCAAGAAAATTATCTGGCGACTCCACTAACCTTTTCCTAGGTTCCACCTTACTCTCAATTCTATGTTATTTCCAAGCTATGGGATCATGGTGTCCTGGGAACAAGTGTATCCGACTATTGATTTCAAAAGTCTTCAAGGATACTTGACTTGTTGTGATATTGTTGCCGTCCTAATACACACTTGCAAACGTGAGCAAATTCCAGCTCACTTAGTGTGTCCTTGGAGGCACAATGCCTAGGTTCACAGTCCACACTGTCACCTTGACTGGAACCTCTTCCTTCTAGGCTTACTCCTAGGGAAGCCAAGGGGGGTAGACCCTAGTTACTAGATGT
>JASDQU010272847.1:14957-27258 GCA_032191745.1 Picea mariana
ATGCTCTCAAGAGACAATGAGTGAATATGAGATGGCAAGAGCAAGATGGATGGGGCGAAAATCTTGTAGCATAACTTTAGCTCAAAGAATGGTGAAGAAAATGAGTGAGGAGGGGTTTCTTTTACACCTCAAGAGGAAAGGTGAAGGCACTGTGATGAGTGCCAAGTGTCAAATCCCAAGCAAGAGAGTGAATCTCATGAAGGGGGGTGCACTTAGCTTAGGGTTTTAGCTTGTTGAGTGTGAGGATTGATGAGTTGGAGCGTGGGAACCATCTAAAGGTGATGTGTTAGGTTAGGGGGGGCGCACTAGGTATGAGAAGGGGGCCCACAACTAAATTTAGTTGAGTTTCTAAAGTTTATGTGGGAAAGGGGGGCGCAAATCCCCCTAGGGGCGTGAGGTAGAGTGAGAGGGGGTTGTGTTAAGGGGTGTAAAAGGTTATGAGGTGGGTAAGTTGGGTTGGGTAGGTTAGGAATGTCCATCTTAGCTCTTTTTCACCTTCAAATAGACCCATTAACTCTATTTACAAAATTTACAAAATTTGACTTAGCAATTAAAATCGCTGTTTTGACTGACCGACACTCCGGGTGGACAAATGCATAGCAAAATTTGTCCGACTGAGCTGAAACTTGGTCCATGGGTGTAGGGGGTGTCATTCCATTTCTTTTGAGCACAAATACTCCTATCAAAAGCCCAAAGATCCAGTTTTTACAATATTTGCTCAAAAACATTTAATTAATTAAATAATTAAAATTCCAACCTTAAGAAAATTAATTAAATTTAATTAATTAAAAAAAACCTATCTAGACTCGACGAAATTTCGCGAAACTTTCTACAATGTCTAACATGGTCATTTACATCATTCCTAAACAATAGCTACCAAAGGATGAGACCATTAGAACGTCGTTCACCACTTTGGAGGAATTATTGCAAGTGTGAGGGAAAAACTCATGGGAAATCAACTAGGCTGAAAAGTCCAGTTGACAACTTGAGGATAAAAAACCCTCGGTGAAAGGAACTCTCCCAATGAAAACATCCCAAGGTACCTGACCTAACTATGATCCATGCAGACTTATTACATTATTAATCCACGCAGGGGTGCGGAAATTTCGTTTACAAAATTTTGTGCTGGAGGCATAAAATGCCCAAGTAAAACCAAAATGTCTTCAACATACTTGAATTTGATGATGCATATCTTCATGGCACATGGAGTTGACCCCCTAGTTGAATAGGTGGTCAACAGATACAAAATGGTCAAGTAACCCTCTAAGATTTGAAGGGGGCCTCCCAATTCCTCACATTGTAGAATTTTTGAAGTATATAAGAGAGATAGAATTGGGAGGGGAGGATGTTCTGGTAAAATTATTCATACTCTCTCTACCATCCTTTTTCCAAGATTGGTTTAAAGGTTGTTGCGAAGATAGGGGTATATCATCTTTCGTACACCTCATCAGTAGGTTTATTGACTTTGTCAAACCACATTTCCAAACATATGAAGATGCCCTTCAAAATCTCACAATAGCCTTAGAGGACGAAGGATTCACCACTGAGATTGTAGAATATCTCAGGGATGTATATCATGCTCAATACCAAGAACCTTTTGATATGAAAGAAGAGATTTATGGAGGAAATTGTCAACCCCTTGAAGAGGAGCAGGATTTCTCCCATGATTCGATAGAGTGCAGTCAAACGAGAGAAGTGAATTATGAGGATGAAGCACTGGTAATCGCTCCTCCATTCAATGAAGCTCTCCAAGATCCTATCTCTCTTTCAAAAGATGAAGAGAATGAGGTGAGTCATTCTCCTTTCCAATTTTTTGATGATACCTTATTCTATGATTCAGACAGTGAAGAAGAAATGGAACCCTTGGACAAGCTAGAAGATGTAGAGGAAAGTCTTCCATTTGATGAAGATATCCAAATCCTTGAAGCTCCTGCATAGGAAGAAGTAAGCAAGGTGAGTTACTTCCCTTTCCAAATTTTTAATGATTCTCTAGCTTATGATGTGGAAAGTGAAGAAGTGTTGGATGTTTTAACCCCTTCATGTTATGATGAAGATGTTGACTTTGTTGATAATATTGATGAATTCATACATGTCGGGAAGCGTAAATGGGATGCGATTGGATATGATGGGGATCCCATTTACAACATTGAGGGTCTTTTCCAAAAGTTGCCTTTACCTTTATCACATGAAGTTACTAATAAACTTGACAATTGGCAACAAGGAGATGGTGTGATTACAAACCTGTTTCAGACACCCAAGGATGACCTGGTGCTATATTCTCCTAATGAATTTCGGTCATACCTTGAGGATTTTGATGATTATTCCTCTAAGCACTTGGATTTATTCCATGAAGAAGATTATCAACCACCGATGTGCTCAGATCTTGATAGGAGTAAGGACATCGTTTGCCCGAAGAAGGATCCTTGTGATAATGTTCTCCAGCCACCTTCGATTACTTTATCTTGCTGTGTCATTAAAGGTTTAGTTGGGAAGTATGTATTTTGTATTAAGTTTCCTTTGAGGAAAACCCTAGAGTTCAAGGGGAGGTTGAATACCTCAAGAAGAAGTTCGTAATCTCAGTCTTTCAGCCTTCCCTTAAGAGTTTGTCAATCATCTTCTAGGTCCTTGCCAGTCCTTTCCCAGGCTTCAGATTGTGAAGACATCCAAGGTAGCCGGCTTTCAGACCCTTTGAGTCAGTCTTTTGAACCTTTGACTTTTCACGATCCCTTCCTGAAATGGATTGAGCACTTTCTTGAGAGAATGACTTGGAGCCATTTTGTACCTCCCACCCGCCTCCATGAACCAGAACTTATGATTTCCGATGATACAATACATTCTCTAACTCATGTTATTTTTGTGCTTAACTTACCATTGTTTTGTTTTATGATGAAGCATAGATGCAGGTATTGTGAGACATTGCTAGGGTGGTTTCATTGGCTATTTGACTACACCTAGCATTCACCCAACAGGTAAGTCGAGGTAAGTAGGTAGGCATTTGCATTCATTGTATATACCATTTGCATTTCATGCTAGAGTAGTTGTATTTCCATTTGTATATATGCTTGTTTATTTTCATTTACTGTACCATATATGAACCGGGGGTGATATCACCACCCCAAATGATCACTAATAGTCTTATGTTGAGATCAAGCAGGTCGGAGGTTATGCCAGAGATGATGAGGTTCTCATGCACTCTACGGTGAGCACATGTCCCCGAGTTGGAGCCAGATGTTATCCCCTAGCCTAGGGATAACTAAGGAGATTATGTCTCGAGGCCCACAGGTCCTAGACATGGAGTACTGAGAGCCAAATCAACTTGAGCATGGCTCTGGAGGGCCCATTATTTTCTTCTTCAACGCCTCCACTTTGTCAGCAGCAACAACATCCATCACATCGGCCTGGTCCTGCAGCAGAAATGGGTCTTGCTCCATGAGGTAATGAGCCTAGGTATCATGGTATGTGTCACTCTGATTCTCAAAACATTTGAATATGTGCATTTAATTCTTTTTTCTTCTAACGTGTGCTTGGACCTTATGCCTTTCCACTTGACCACACCTGGGGGGAATGACAGGTTGCCCTAGTAAGGTGGTTCCCATAGGGTTTGAGTTGCCACTGGGGGGATTCATGAAAGGTCATCATCTGTTCCCACCATACTTACCACTTTTCATCTTTTTCCTGCTCATCCATCCCATACATTGGTCCAGGCATTGGGTTGGCCATACTATCCAAGGGTTGTACCTTACCTTGTGGGAAGAAGGGGCTAAAATCCTAGAGGGTAAAAGTAGCTGGAAAAAGATAAAATCCAAAAGAATGAAATCTTGAGATGCTTCGCCCAGGGATCCCTAAGAAAGCAATAAAAGGATTCTTAGCAAGAAACAGAGGGACCCATAAAAAATAATAAATCAAGACCTAGTTGGAGGGTAAGGAGTCTCATCACGAGCTAGCCTTTTAGGTCCATGGGCATGTAACGGTGTGACACTATCATTTAGCTGGTCACCATGACAGGGTAGTGGCTCTTGGTGGCACAACCAAGAGAAAAGGGGTCTCATCACGAGCCAACCTTCTCATTTCTGTGAAATGCTTGTGGGTAACATTGCCACCAGTGGTTACCACGCCAGGGCAGTGTCCCCCAACTAGTCTCTTGAAAGAAAAAACAATAAGAATAAAAGATAAAAGGCATGAATGGGCTTGGAAACATTTGCATCCATGACAAGGTGCAACTCACCCTTTTCAAAGGCACCCACAGGTAAGCCATACATTTCCCTGATTATCACTGCACCCATTGCCCAAACATCCCTTACCACCTCATCCACTTACATGGCCTGGATTTGACTTCACCTGGAAACATCCCACATCCAATGAGCACTAGCCCAATAGGACATCCTAGTGTCCCCTCCAAACTTGGCTTGTAGAATAGCATAACGTCTTTGAGCACTTGTCTGGGTAAAAGGGGTTTCATGCACATGTTTAAATAACTTGATGGTTAGATGTGATTGACATTTCTATGATCCCTGTGACTTGTGAGTCCATGGAGGGCGTATTTGTTGATGTTGCAGGGCCACACTTGATGGACAGGTACATATGGAGAGATGATTAGTTTGGACCTCCATGGGGCTAAAATCCCACCATATGGATGCTGAGATCCCAGCCAGGGGCAGAGACAGATCATGTGTTTGCACCGGAGAGAGAGGAGGAAGTTCCACCAGGGACAGCCTGGCAGGCCTGGACCTAGGGGTTTCTTGCCCTTTTCACCATGATGTAGGCCTTGGAAGGCCCATGACATCACCTAGGTCACCCAACGTTTTGGATACTTTGGAGGCAGTTGTGTGCCAAGTGACACGTGTGGTAGGATCCTGAGGCCCAAGGAGGCCAAATGTTTTTCTCTATAGGCCTTGGAAGGCTCATGACATCACCCAGGTCACCCAACGTTTTGGATACTTTGGAGGCAGTTGTGTGCCAAGTGGCACGTGTGGTAGGATCCTTAGGCCCAAGGAGGCCAAATGTTTTTCTCTAGGAGGCCAACGTTGCCCTAAAAGGGCCTAACGTCACCCTAAAAGGGCATGACATCATCTTTACATCTTGATTTAAGGTTTATTTATGACATTTAATGTAAGAACTTAATATTATGTGTAACTAGCCATGTAGGCCTTTTTGACCTAATTTTGGTCATTGTAACTGTATAAATAAGGGAAAAATCACTCTTATTTTTCATCATCTTTCACTCACACTTGTGAGGACTGAAATTTGCACCCTATCTAGGGTTTCTTGGCTGAAATTTTAGGTGCACTTGTTGAGGAAGGCTAAATTTTGGAGTATTTTGGCAAGTTTCTTGGTGGATGTGTTCAACTAGGGTTTTTCTTGATGATTCTTGATGTATGTAAGTGATTTTTCTGCAATTCTTCTTAATTGAATGGTTATAGTCTTATTTATCTTGCATTTACATTCAAGATTATAAAATTGCTTGATTAAACCCTAGGAAGACTAGCACATGTTATTGTCCTAGCTTTAAAAGCCTTCACCTACTAGATCTTGTCAAAAGACCATTTTTCTTGAAGCATTTTCTAGGGCCTTGCCATTGCAACACCCTAGTCGTACTTGCTTCATCTTAGCCGATTTTGCTTCATCATTGAGTTAAAGAGGGAGGAAATCTACTAAGGCCTAGGGTTACCTACAACTTAGTAGCTAGTTTCCCCTAGGGTTTGATAATTGGAGCCTTAGGTTACCAACACTCCAATCTATCAATCTCTCTTGTCTTTGACTCCCCTATTTTCATTATTTCTCTTCAACATTTGCTGCCACATCATTGACTCCATTTGCCCTAAAGAACTAGTCTAAGTCCTCTTTTGAGTAATTGATCAAAACAACCATCAAAACTTATACTTTGAGCTCCCTACTAACCATTTCTAACACTAGAATAGCCTAACCTACTAACACTATTGCTGTTGTTACTAAAGTAAGCTACAACCATTAATTGCAGCATTAAAAGCTCATAAAAGAAATTGAAAAGGCTGATTAATACATTGTCTTGTTTGCTTCTAATAAATGCTAGTATTATGATTTCAATGGTTGATGATTCTTAGTCATTTTGAAGCCATTTCAAGGCATGTAATGTGAAGTATTGCATCATCAATATTTGCTGTTATAATTTTCTGTTTACTTCATCATTATCATTGAATTGCTTCATTTGAGAAAGTCTATGGTTTTTTGAAGTGCTAACCAGCAATTGTACTTGCAAATATATATAGTTTCTTGTTTCTTTGTTCCGGGCAGGTACACTTTAATATATTATCATTTCATTGGTTAAAAAAACTAGGACTTTCTGATCGATGGTGACTTGTGAGAGGGGATATTTTTATTAGCCATTTTGACCTTGCCTTCTCAAACCCCGAGGTCACCGGGGACATCTCCCCTGGGCCTACCACCCTAAATAGAAAGAGGAATCCTATTGACATGACAGTGATAGGATACCCTCAAGTTACGCCAATTTGATCTCCTTTTACCTTTCATCTATCAAAGTACAAATTGCTCTATAACAGGTGGCATAGCCAAGAGAAAGGGGGTCTCATCACGAGCCAACCTTCTAATTTTCGTGAAGTACTTGTGGGTAACGCTGTCACCACTGGTCACTGCTCCAGGACAGTGCCCTCCAACTATTCTCTTGAAAAGAAATAGCAATAACACAAAGAATAAAAGGCATTGAATGGGCTAGGAAATAATGGCATTCATGACAAGGTGAACTCATCCTCTATAGAGGCACCCACAGGTAAGACCTACATTTCCATGTTATCACTGCACCCCTGCCCAAACATTCCCTACACCATCTCATACATCTACATGACCTAGATTGGTCTTCACCTGGGAAACACCCCAAAGTTGAGAAAGATTATCCCAATAGGACATCCTAAGACCCTCTCCAAACCTGCCTTGTTAAACTGCATAACGCCTTTGAGCATTTGTCTGGGTAAAGGGGGGTTTGATGCACATGTTCGGGTAACTTGATTATTAGATGTGATTGACATTGCTATGATCCCTGTGACTTATGACCCCATGGAGTAAGTACTTGTTGTTGCTGCAGGACCATGCCCGATGGACACGTACATATGGGGAGATGATATAGTTCGGACCTCCATGGGGCTAAAAGCCCACTAGATGGATGTTGTGACCCCAGCCAGGGGCAGAGGGATATCAGAGGCTTGCACCAGAGAAAAAGGAGGATGTTCCACCAGAGGCACTTTAGCAGGCCTGGACCTAGGGGGGGTCTTTCCCTCCCACCATGACGTTGGCCCTTGAAGGCCCCTGACGTCATCATTTTGAGCCTTGACGTCATCCAGTTAGGGTTTTGGCATGAGGACGACTTGGTTGGCATGTGTGGCAATTTTTGAGGCCTTTTGAGGCCTAACGTCTCAGTTCTGAGGCCTAGCGTTCCATGATGGGGCCTAAGGTCACCCTAGGAGGGGCATGATGTCATCCCTAAAGGGAAATTAGGGTTTTGAATTGTTAATTTTATGTAAAACTGGATTTTTGATGTAAACTGGCCATGTCGACCTTTTTTGACCTAAAATGTAATTAATGGTCATTCATATTGTATAAATAGAGAGAAAATACTCTCATTTTCTCATCATCTTTCACTCACACAAGTCTGAGGTCTGAAATTTGGCCTATTTTAAGGCTTATTGGCTGAAATTAAGTGGTGTGCAACTCTTGGAGGAGGCTATTCTAGGTGTATTTTGGCATTTTCATGGTGGAAAGTCTTCAACTAGGGTTTTGTTACTAGATTATTCTTGTTGAAGTAAGTAAAATCTTCAATTCTTCTTTATTTGAATGGTTGTGGTACATTTTATTATTCATTTCTAAGATTATGAAATTGCTAGTTTGAAACCTTAGGAGAAAAGCACATGTTATTGTCCTTTTCTTTATAATTTTTCACCTAATTGATTTTGCCAGAGAACATCTCCCTTGAAGAATACACTAGATCCCTACCTTTGTAGCATTCTAGTAGCATTGCTTCATTAAGCTTCACACATTTTATTTCAAGTTTTATTTAAAGAAGGAGGAAATCGCTAGGACCTAGGGTTACCTACTTTCTAGCATTTTTTCCTTCTAGGGTTTTAGATGTTGAGGCCTTAGGTTACTAACACCTCAATTATCTTCCCCTTCCTTTAGATCATCTATTATCATTTGTTGTTTCCCTCTAAGAATTGCCGCTGCATACTTTGACTCCATTTACCCTAAAAGGCACTAGTTCACACCTTGCAAGTGATTGATTGACCAAACAAACTCTTAAACCATCTACCTTAAGATTTTAACTAACTATTTCTAACTTTAGATTAGACTAACTTACTAACTAATTTGATTCTGTTGCAAAAGATTGCTACAACCATCTATAACGACAACACATTCATCTTAAAAGAAAGATCAAAAGCTTATGATACATTGCCATCATTGCTTCTGACAATTACTATCATTTTGTCAAGTTTATGCTATCATTTCTTATCATTTTTGAAGCATTATTGAGGCATAATTGTGTAGCTGTTGCTAAACATATATTGCTGTTATAAATACTTATATTGCTTTAGATTTTATATCAACTTGTTCATTTTATCAAAGTCTATGGTTTTATGAAGCACTAACATCATATGGTACTTGCAAATAACATCTTTTCTTGTTGTCTTGTTCTGGGTAGGTACACTTAAATATTATTTTGCTTCATCTCCTTAAAACCCTTGGAACTTTTGATCAGAGTGACCTGTGAGAGGGGTGGGACTTTATTAATACTTTTTCCTTAGCCTTCTCAAACCCTCAGGTCACTAGGGACGTCTCCCCTAGGGTACCATTCCTAAATAGAAAGAGGTGTCTTATTAAGGTGAAAATGATAGGACATTCTCCTTGTTACGCCAATTTAGTATCCACTTGCCTTTGGCTTTGGGCAAGTACAAATTGTGCGATAACAGGACCAACTATTACTCATTCCTAACCCAAATTTTTGTTGCAACTAAACCCTAATTTCCACGCGTTCTAACAATGCGCTCTTTCTCTCTGCAGTCTTTTGACTAGCCTTTGATACCAGTCCTCGACTAGCCTCTGATATTTACTTCTACTCTTTCAATCTTTGAGGAGCTTAATCCACCACACTTTCGATAGGCCCTGCCTCGACTCCTTGGTACCTTTCAACTAGCTTCGACACGCTGGTACGATTATGTGACATATACCATCTCTTTGTTGTTTCCATCCTTCCTTCTCCATTCACATTGTCTTGCTTATAATCGAGGTTATCAACGTGCTACACCTATAATTTCATACGTAGCGTCCCAAGTCAAACCTGTTACATAACTCAGGTATTCATGACCATGCTCTTCTCGCAAATGGATCATCTCTGGTGAGAGAAATTTTTTAATGCCAAAATGAAGATGGAGATGCTGGGTATCGACGCGCACACTTATTGCTCTCTTATGCACCCATCGTCTTCCTTTCGTTATTCCATGAGCAACCAATGAAGCATTGTATTCATTCTTTTTAGTATTCTTGGAGCAACATTTCTGTATTCTTGGTGGAGTATCATTACCAGTAACTTATAAATGCACTCTCTCATCTCCATTGTTGGCATGGTGTTGACTAACAAGGAAAACTACAAAGAATGGTAGAAGAAGATCAAAAGCACACTGATATTCAATGACCTGTGGAAAGACATTTGCGAAGCAACAACAGTACCTAGAAACAAAATCACTAAAGAAGAAGAAGAATCATACTTTGAATCTGCTGCCTCAAAATCAAAGTCGAAGAGTAGCAGACCAGGGAGTATACCAACCATTCCAACATCAAACAAAGAACGTGCCATATGGGAGGACAAAGACCAAAATGCATATGTTGTGATTTCTGCGATACTAAGTGAGGATGTGAGCCATCATATTGCTTCTATTAATGATTCCTATTGCACCTTGAAGAGATTGAATGACTTGTATGACACATACTCTGAACTGGAACTCATACAACTAATGGTGGTAGGTTGAAGAATGATGACCTTATGGCTTTAGCTTCAGAAATCAAAGCCATAATGCATGACATTGAGGACATTGGAGTGAAGATTGATCTTCCTCTCACAACCTTCATTAAGGCCCTCTACCGTACATATTCTCACTACCTTGAATCGTTGCAAGCAAGTGGTCAAATGAAATCCATCACATTTGACAAGCTAGTGGAGAAAGTTGTAGAACGTGAGAAAGCCTTTGGAAAGAAGTCATCTCCTTCAACTGGAGAGACTGTGTACCTTGCTCGGAAAGACAAGAGTAAACCGCATAATTCTTTTAGAGGAGAAAGTGACAAAAGAGGACGTGGATGTGGAAGAAAGAGTTTCAGAGGTAGGGGGGTTGACACAACCAAGGTGATAGATCCAATCTTCATTGTACCCATTGCAAAAAGAATGGGTGACATGAAGCAGATGACTGTAGAGTTCAATGGAATAAGATCAAAGAAGAAAGACAAAATCAGAAAGAAGACATAGATAGAACTTCAGAACCAATGAAAGGTAAAATACCTTCTCATTACGTTGTTTCTGATTGCAATGTAGGAGTAACTGAAGATTTGTTTAACACTTCACTTTCTTCTTGGGGAGATGCATGGCTTCTTGAAACAGGTGCAACCTCCCACATGACATTTCGAAGAGATTTCTTCGAAGACTTAGATGACAACGTATATGGCATAGTGTACTTTACAGATAGATCAAGTCTCAAACCTTCGAGAATGGTAATCATCATGCTTAAGTTGCCTGGACTCCCGGATTTTCTTCTGCACAGTGTACTCTATCTTCATGAGCTGCAAAGGAACTTGTTGTCCCTTGTGCACATTAGACAACAAGGCCACTTTGTTCATATGTTCGGTGACAAAGTTGAAATAAGGAAGGATTCTGACAACATCGTTGTCATGACCAGAATGGAAGATGGAAGACTACTGAAGTTGAAAGGGACATCATCCCATACACAAAATGTTGCATACCTCTCTCATCATGATTCAGGTATAATGCCATCTAGTCTTTTGTGGCATGATAGATTTGGCCATATTAATTATGACAATCTCTATTTGTTGAGAAAGAATGGCGTTTCTAGTTTGCCTACTATTCCAAGGAAATTGAAGCAATGTGATGCTTGTATCCTTGGAAAGCATAGAAAACAACCATTTCATGATTCTACTTCTAGAGCATGTAGAAAACTTGAACTGATTCATTTTTACTTGTGCGGTCCTATGCCCGTTCCTTCTCCAAATGGAAATAGATATATCATGACTTTTATTGATGATTACACTTGAATGTGTTGGGTGTACTTGCCGAAGGATAAATCACAAGCTTTTGAAACTTTTAAAAATTTTCATGTATGGATTCCAAATGAAGCTCAGTCTCGTATTGGATCTCTTTGCACTGATAATGGAAGAGAATGTAAATTGTTATTGCTCAGTTTGTAGGACAGGTTTAGTAGCTTGGAGGAAAGACTCAAACTGGTGTAACAAGAGCTTCCCCACCCACTGTCACCTCGATGGGGAGCTCTTTCTATTTAGGGTGGCTAATCCCAAGGGAGACGTCCCTAATAATCTGGGGTGCTGAAGGAGAAAAGATCAAGGGTTTGAGGTTCAAGAGGTCAAAGTATCTTTTCCCTTTCATAGATTACTGCCAAGAGAGATAGTCAAAGAGAAGGTATTCCACTGAAAGAGGCACATGTTTGCGAGACAAGGAAAATAAAACTAAAACGTGCAAACAGTGGTTAGTATTTCAATTACTAATGACTATCTTTAATATATATGAGCAATAATAACATATAATTATTGACGAAGTCAATGATTGCAAATAAAGACAATGGCTTATATTACTTCTTAAATAAATACAAAATGATACTTGCATTCAGTGTATAATATTAATCCTTATGTTATCACAATGCATTAAATATGCTCACATATATATTGTTGCTGCATCACTATACAACTAAGGGTGACGTCAGCCCTATTTTAGGTTAGTTTTAGCTAGACAACAAAGTGGACGTTTTGCTAATTAGGCCAATGAGACTACTCAACACTTGTATGTCTATCCAAAGATGACTCAGCCACAACTTTTATACTAGTCAAGAGTTAAAAATAGGCAAGACGTCATCATAAGTCTAGGGTTAGTATGACGCTAGGGTTAGTTAGGGTTTCAATTTAGGAGAGTTTGAAAGCTTGTTTTAACATCAAAGGCTCAACGTTGCAAGTTTTAGACCAGTGCCTAGGGTATTATGGAGTCAAGGAGAGAGACTGATGGCTTGGAAAGATCTAAACTTAAGGA
>JASDQU010272850.1:3904-15201 GCA_032191745.1 Picea mariana
ATCTAGGGATTGGCATTTCACTAATGCAAAGGTTATGGAGATTTCTCATGTATGGGAGATAATTCCCAAAATTTTTAAATTATGGTAGTGGGTGTGTTACAGAAGCGGGTGTTATTCATCCTAGTACCAATCCCTATTCTTCCCCTGTAGTCACGGTACTCAAGAAGGAAGGCACTTGGCACATGTTTCCTAACTTTCATTCCCTCAACAAACTTACCATCAAGGAAATTTTTTTTATTCCTGTCATCGATGACCTTCTAGATGAACTCAGTGGGGCTCAATACTTTACTAAACTTGACCTATGTTCTAGATACCACCAAATACGTATGAAAGAGGAAGACATTCCCAAGAATGCATTTCACACTCATGAGAGTGAATATGAGTTCTTGTTCATTCCCTCTGGTCTCTATAATTCCCCCTCCACTTTTCAAAGCCTTGTGAATGATATCTTTCATCCTTTCTTCCGTCACTTTGTGTTAGTTTTCTTTGATGATATTATCATCTATAGTAAAACTTGGCAAGCCCATCTCACCTATGTGGATCAAGTTCTCCATCTCCTCTCCAAGCATAAACTCTTCCTTAAATAGTCTAAATGTGCTTTTGGAACTTCTAAATTTAAGTACCTAGGTCATATTGTTGACAATGATGGTGCAAGGGTGGATCCTAAGAAAATTGAAGCTATGCAGAATTGGCCTCTCCCTAAAACTCTTAAAAGTTTGTGTGGTTTCTTAGGTTTAACGAGATATTATCACAAGTTTTTTCAGAATTATGAAAACTTTGCAACCCCCCTCACATCTCTCCTTGAAAATAATTCTTTCAGTTAGACACCAACAACTGACCAATCCTTCAAATCCTTGAAATACGTTGTGTGAACTACTCATGTCCTGGAACTATTCGACCTCACCAAGACCTTTTTTCTAGAATATGATCCATCAAGGAGAGGCATTGAGTCAGTCCTCATGCAAGAAGGTTGGTGTTTGGATTTCACTAGCAAACAGTTGTCGGAGCGACATTTGGACCAATCAATCTATGAAAAGGAAATGTTGGCTATTTTTCATGTAGTGGATCTTTGGTTCCATTATCACTTGGGGAAACGCTTCCAAATTAAAATGGATCATCAAAGCCTCAAGTATTTCTTGGAACAAAAGATTTGATCCCCAGAGCAACAAAAATGGGTGACCAAGCTATCTGGGTATGATTATGAGATCATTTACAAGAAGGGAAACAAATTTGGTGGGGATCAAATCCATTTCCTAGAAATATGAAGAAGAAGGGTCCCTCTTTTCCCTCTCATTCATTGTCGCAGATTGGCTTCAGGTTGTTCTTCAGGAATGGTGGAAAGCCCCCAAACTTTCCAATTGATTCCAAAAACCGCAACAAGATTCTCAATCTTCTCCAGGGTACTCTTGACACAATGAAGAGCTTCACTATAAAGGTCACTTATATTTAAGTAAGCAGTCAACCCTTAAATCCATGGTGCTCTATGAGTTTCTTGCTTCACCTACAACTAGGATTTCAATTTTTTCCAAAACTTATGAAAGGGTCAAACGTTCTTTTTTATGGGATGGTATGAAATAGGACATCCACACCTTTATGACTAAATGTTATACATATCAATGCAATAAAGGTGAGACAGTCAAAACTCTTGGCACACTCCAACCTCTTCCGCTTCCACTTACTATTTGGAAAAATATTTCAATGGATTTCATTGTTGGCTTACCTAAATCAAGAAATAATTCATTCATCATGGTGGTCGTGGATCATCTTTCCAAATATGCTCATTTTTTTTTTTCTTCGACACTCGTTCACTGCATCCACAGTGGCTCAAGTTTTTATGGATAATATATTAAAACTCCATGGCATGCCTCATTCTATTGTTTCTAGCCATGATCCAACTTTTACCAACAATTTATGGCAATAATTATTCAAGTTCCAGAGAACCCAATTGCAGCTCAACACCACCTATCATCCCCAAATTGAAGTAGTCAACAAGTGTTTGGAAACATATTTGAGGTGTTTTGTGTCAGATAGAAAAAATCAATGGGTTTAGTGGTTACCCCTCATTGAATGGTGATGCAACACCTCTTACCATAATGCCACTCGCATGACTCCCTTTGAAGAAGTCTACAGAAAAAGGCCACCATTGATTATCCCATACATTCCAGGTGTCTCCAAGGTTTAGGAGGTTTACCACAAGTTGTTAATCCACACGACCATTCTTTGTACTCTCAAAGAAAATTTGGTCATGGCTCAGAACCATGTGAAGCAACAAGAAGATCATGGTCGTTCTGAATGCCAATTTGTTGAAGGGGACAAGGAATTTTTCCATCTGCAACCATACAAGCAAACTTCACTCAAGTCCCAACACTGTCATAAACTCACCCCCAAATTTTATGGTCCTTATACAATTGTCAAACGAGTGGGGCCAGTGGCCTACCAATTAGCCTTTCCCAGTCACTCTAAGCTACATCTTGTTTTTCATGTCTCCTACCTGAAGAAAGTGATTGGCACTAAATGATAGACCCAGACCAGTCTACCAGAGTTGGATGAAGAATGTGTCATTTGGTTGTAGCCACAAGTAGTATTGGACCAACGTGAGAATCATCTTCATCAGCGCACCATAAATGAAGTTTTAGTTCAATGGAAGGATACTCCACCAAAATATGCCACCTGGGAACCGACTACTATTCTGCAGAAATTTCCTCATCTCAAGCCTTGAGTACATGGATATTTTTCAAGGGGGAGGGTATGTTAGGGACCTAACCTCCCTAACCCCTCACGTAGAAAGAATAATATATTTTCCATGTAATAAAGGTTGATATTAATAAATAATGCCTAGTTAATAATGGGAATGGCTCTAATGTGATAAGACTTAATAGAATCTTATGTTTCTAGAAGGATCTTCCTCTAGATTGTTCTTTTGAACATAGATTTAGTATAAATAGGAGTAGAAGGCATGAGAAAGCTTTGTCTTTAGAATTATTGTAATAGAGTGTTGCTTTGCTGGAGGTTTCCTCCTCAAAGAGGAAAGTGAGCATTGATTTCTATCGATACAGGTTTCATTTTTGGTATTGTTGTTCTTTACATTTTGTTGTTCCGCTAGTATTTTCTATAGTATTTCTATTTCCTTCGCATTAAAATAGATCTAGTGCCTAACAATTGGTAAAAATGTAAGCAACAAAAGAATGTTCTATGATTGGTTGTCTCCCATATATTTTTGGGGAGGGGAGATGACTATACAAATAAAGAATCTCTTTTTGTCTTAGACTTCTTCGATGAACATGGAATGACACAACTTTTGACTTAATACAATTTAACCATTTTGATTATTTAAAAAATAAAAAAATCCAAAGAGTGTCATAAAGAACACTGTTTACTTTGTCGTTCTATTTGTAGTTAATGAAGTTGATATAATAATGGTAGAAAACTTCAATAACCACATCCTATCTGATCCAAGTTGATTCGGATTATTTTGAGAATGAAATGAAGGCAGGAATATAACAATGAAATATACAGAGATATTGCAATAAACACAAAGATACAGTAATGCACAATTTTTTTTATTAATGAGAGAATGTACAAAAAATGTAAAATTACAAAGTGAATGACTCGCTAGAATGGTGGTAGCTTATCTCTAAGAAGAGATGTGATGGCTATGCTCATTTGCAAGAATATGATGATGTTTACAATGAGGCTCTAGAGGCCTTTTTAACATAAAGAAAATCCAAAAACCTAACCCTGGAAGATGAAACACGAAAAGGTTTGCGAGCCCTGATCAGCGTAGTTGGTATGTCAACTTCCCAAGGGCATAAATTTTGCATACGATCTCCATTTGTGGTGTATACCTTATCTGAAAGGTCTAGCCAAGGAGTACATATTTTTTTCAGCCCAAAACATGCCTTTGGCTATCGTCTAGCCACTGTCGTGCCCAAAAAATGTCGTTTAAGGCCTGAAATGACCTCCAAAGTTTAGGACCCAAAAAACCATAGTAGTCATAACTACCTCTAATATCCTGTAGGGTTGACCCCCCCAGAGTAACAATGACGCTACGAGGTCGAGACTCATAAACAACATGACGCCTCCAAATAAATGGTTGGCCTAATAGAACATCACAGACTTCCAGTGGGGAAGCATCACACAATACCTCATCCTTGAAGGGCATGATGTCGTATGACAGGCGATACTATTGGCTGACATGAAGATGTCATCCCTGGGAGAGCCATCTGATGTTGTATGGTTGCGGGTGTGGTGTTGTCGGAAAATCCAACTGCTTGACGACCTTTGATGAGATAAGGTTATTTTTTCTTCCACCATCAAAAATAAAATGCAATGGAGTCCCCTTCACCCATATATGTGAATGGAAAAGGCGCTCCCCCTCCTCAGGATCCTCTAGTTCTTCTAGTTGGATTGTTGCAGTCGTGACAATAACAATGGGTTCTTCATCAATTATCCGTCTCCTTTTATTATTTTTTGAATCAGAGTCCAAGTCGGGGCTCGACTCAGTTTCTTTGATATCGGCCACCAATGATTTTTTTGAGTGACATTCATCGGTGTTGTACCAAGGGATTTTGTGGAAGTCGCACCACTTCCCAGTGTCATTCTTCGTCTTCTCGTTACCCTTCTTTTTCTTTGGCTTGGGATGGTTGTCTTGAGGTTTACTAAACTGTGAGTTAGGGTTTCCTTTACCATACATTGGTTGTTGCGGATTTGCAGACCCAAATTCCTCTTGTTCATCTTCTTAAATTTCTACTCGATTTTTGACAGCTTATCTATAACCGCCTCCCAATGATGATATGTCTAGAAACTCCATTTCAGTTTGGATTTACCTGTGTAGAGCCCCAGATTATTTCAAAACCAAATTCTGCTCAGAGTCTTTGATACCCATCTTGGTGCGTAGGGCATGGAAGGTATTTGTGAACTTTGACACTGCTTAGTCCCATTTTTTAGGAAGCTTGGTCCATCTCATGTATTGGTCATCATAGTTTCCCACAGGGTAATATTTCTCCTTGACCACATCCATAAAAAAATCCCAAGTGAGCTTGACCCCAAATATTCTAGACTCCTCTGTGGAATTTTTCTCCCAATAAGTTTCCCACCAATGTTTGACATGGGGAAGATCCTTAAGGTGCATAAAGGTGATCTTTTCTCTGTTGGAAAAATTGTGAACAGAGAAATAACCTTCTAGAAAATTTAACCATTTTTCCAAAGCATTTGCATTGATATTACCTTCAAGTACAGGAATATCAAAATAAAATTGTATTGTTAATGGGATAACGTCTCCAAAGCGATTTCTTGATGAAGACGCGCTTGTTATTATTGTAAATCGTTGAAGAATTTGGGCAAAATTCTCCAACGTCTTGTTCCTCTATTGCACGAGGGCTTCCACAAGAAACAACTTGATGGGATATTCTTCTCCCTCATTCCTCTTCTCTTCCACCATTGGAGGTCGTTTGGGCTGGCAAGAGAGGTTTGTCCTCAAGAGAAACTAGCTCGAGACCCAACTCTTTATACCCTGACCTTGTCGGGGACATGCAATAAGAAACGAAAAGGAGTAGCATGCTCTGATACCACTGATACAAATTATTTTGAGAACGAAATGGAGGAAGAGATATAATAATGAAATATATAGATTTATTGCAATAAACACAGAGATACAGTAATGCACAATTTTTATTAATGAGAGAATGTACATAAACTGTAAAATTATAGAGTGAATGACTCACAATAATGGTGGTAGCTTATCTCTGAGAAGATATTTGATGGCTACGCTCATTCACAAGAAGACGGTGATGTTTAAAATGAGGCTCTAGAGGCTTTTTTAACATAAAGAAAATCAAAACCCTAACCCTGGAAGATGAAACGCCAAAAAGTTTGTGGGCCTTGATGGGGGTAGTTGGTACGTCAACTTCCCAAGGGGATAAATTTTACATACGATCTCCGTTAGGGGCATTCTATACCTTGTTAAAAAGGTCTATCCGAGGAGTACATATTCCATTCAGCCCAAGCCATCCCTTTCAATATTGTTTGGGCATTGTCGTGCCCAAAATACGTCGTTTAGGGCCTCAAAACGAACCCGAAAGTTCAGGACCCGAAAAACCATAGAAAAAATGCCAAGGTGGAAACCCATGTTTTGAGCCAGTGGAATAGGTGGGCGGACATTTATTTCCTCCTAGATCACGAGTGGATCACGATGGCCATCCACTTTCTCCATTGAATCAACATTTCCAAGTCCGTGGTTTTGATAAACCATGATATTCACCCTTTTTTTTGGGAATGTAATGTAATGCCTACAATGTTAATGCACCAGATTCCATTAGAAATCTGTAGTTAAGCGCGCTTTGGCTAGAGTAGTACTGAGATGGGTGACGTCCCTGTACGTCCTAGTGTTTTACATGCCTATAATGGTATTTTGTAAAATTAGACCAATTTATCCCACATGCATCATGGGAATTATTCTCCTCTCACTCTCTCATATATAATCGAGGTGAAGGAGGTCCTTTAAGTATGTAATGGAGTGTGATGTAAATTTTGTTGTGAACGAAGCGTAGCCAATATCTCTTTCTCTTTAGAGATAATCTACCCCATTCTAGCTAGTGTGTGTTCTACAATGTTCTGCTAGTTAACTCATTAATAGAAGTTGGGTTTCACTGTATTTTTGTGTTTCTGATATATTTTCCTTTGTTTCTCATTTCGTTCTCAACATAATCCGGATCACTGTCCAACATTGTAAATAATGTGGAAATAATCGTCATAGAAAGCATTGAAAACAACCTCATTTTTTTTATTAGTAGATAAACATATTTTACAATATTTATATCATAAAGTCAAGATGTTCATGCTACAACCTAGTATTAGGGAGACATGACATGAGTGAGTGAGTGTGTGTAATGATGGAATCATGTTAACTTTTCACTATATATATGTGTGTGTGTGTGTGTGTGTGTGTGTGTGTGTGTGTGTGTGTTTCTGTGTTTGTGTGTGTGTATGTATGTATGTATGTATTGAAAAGTTGACATGATGCCATTTAAATAGTAAGCAGATTAGATCATTCTTAACCTTGATTCTATTAAGCATCGAGAGGAATCAAATCCCTCAACATGCAAACATTTTTAAAAGTTTTTGTAATGTAAAAAAATGTTTACAACTTGAAAGATTTGATTTCTCAACTCTTGATAAGTTCAAGGTTAAAATCGATCTGCAGAGACAATTAATACTATTCATCTTGTTATAAACCATGTTGTAGGTGACTTTAATGAAWTTTTGGGATTTGTTTAAASCATGTCGTGACTTTAATGACTTTTTTGGACTTGTTTGTGACATTTTAATTAACAAAATTTTCTCGACATTGAATAAATTTGAGACCACCTTGAAATAAGACAMAAAATGTTGTTGYAACTCACATTGTTATTACTCTCAAATAATGTTGTARAGTTTTGAAAATAAAAATTYTCTCTTTTCACAAAGGTTTTCTCTTGCATAGCGTACTTGGSTCCCTTTACCCCATGGCTRTCTATTGTAATATCTAAACAATGTTGTTTTCATARGAGTTTTTTCCAGWTGAAAATTAGCACRWTTATATTAAGAAAATATAATTTTTACATCCCTTGGTACCACAAAATAACAGACTTTCTTGTCAATCCAGTCTGTCCTACACTTTACAAAAAAGATACTAATCATCCTCAGCCATGAAGTCTACCTCCAAATACATCCAAAAAACGAGTACTCCAGAAAAGGACAAATATCGCCAAAAGAAATAGACTGGGCGAAAAATCCATAAAACTGACAACTCCTCAATACATATTAGCAAAGGACAACATAAAACAAAGAGTACCAAAGACAACTTTCCTGGAGAGGAAAAATATCCACTAATAGATATTTATATGGTGATGAAAACCCGCCATTCCTCTAGAGCACAACTGTAGGGAAATGATTCCTTCGGGAACTATTAAAGCATGCTTAGAGAGTCCATCTACTTCCTTGTTGAATTCACGAAAGATGTGAAAGAAATGAACAACCAAAAATTTTCTTCTCAATATACTAATTCTTTGTTTCCAGCCTTCAAGGGAGCTCACCCGCAAATCACTTTTATGATTTAGCCAATCTATGATAATCTTAGAATTGCCCAGGATCTGAATCTTGTGTATAGATAATAGATCAGCTAAATAGAGAGTCTCCCAAGCGCCCAGTAGCTCAGCCTTGGCATTAGTTCCCTTACCATAGTTCAAAAAACATTTAAAAACTTTAGTGGTAGAAAGTTTAATGATGCCACCCACACCACAACATAATCCATTAATCTGAGCAGCTCCATCAAAACAGGCTAGTGGAAAATAAAGTGGGATATCAAGCCTGTTAATACGAATAGATGAAGTTATCAGTTTATCCACAGGTTGTTGAAGAGCTCCAAGTGATTTGATGATGACCGAGTGAACTGAAGGTTCTTTTCCCTAAAAAATCGCAGCATTCCTTTCAAGCCAAATGTACCAGCATATAAGAGAAGCGAGGTTTGTTGAATTGGTATTTCTTTTAGTCCAACTAGTGAGACAATCAACAAGATTGACACCATCCCAATTATGTCTGATATTTTTGATGGATCTAATTTTTTTCCATATGGATTTGGTGAAAATACAATGTATGAACAGATGTTCATTTTATTTACTTGCTTTTTTGCATAAATGGCACAACCCAGGTCCCATCCATCCTCTCTATTGTAATGTTTGCCAGGTCAAAATTTTGTTCTCCGCAGTAAGCCACATGAAAAGCTTGATTTTCAGTTGTATATCCCACTTCCAAATACTTCTACGCCAACCTGAAATGTTTTGGAAATTAAGGGTAGAAATAATGGTCACATATACATTCTTAGTTGGTAGGTCTCCGGAAGAGTCCCCTCCTGTCCAGATAAGTTCATCTGCAGTGTCAAAAAGGGATATTCCAGAATCTTGTAGTGCCCTCCTGTAACGATCCCACTCCGCTGGCAAGTTGCCTATAAGTTCCAAATCCAAATAGTTGTACCAAGTGGTAAGTAAATATTTCTGTTCCCGAGGTCTCCAAGCCTGAGCAAGTACCAAAACATGTTTTTGGCTTAGTGCATTGATAAGCGGATTAGACAAAAAAGAGTGTGCGCCTAATCCCAGGATTTTGTCCCTCCCAATTTCCACAAGGTGACTAGTATCAGGTTTCCAAATAAGCCAATTTGTGATCAAGGGGATCTCCTTTATGAGACTGTTCCAAATTTTTGAGGTCGATACATACTGAAACAATTCTGATCTAAGCCAATTTTTCACTATCGAGAAAGGGAAGTACTTCTCCTTCAAAAAAAATTTCCAAAGTCCTTGTTTAGTCAGTAATCTCCAGAGAGTCGTTGCTGCCAACACTCTATTAAAAGAGAAAATGTTGTGAAAACCCCAACCACCTAGAATTTTTGGATGAGATAAAGTCCCCCAACGACAAAGGTGGTAATGATTTGAATCCGCATTCCCGTTCCAGAGAAAATTGAAGAGTAATTTCCTTAGTCGATTGAGAACGGACTGTGGTACTGATGCAAGCGAAAACCGATATACTGGTTGAATTTTCAAAACAACTTTGCATAATGTATACCTACCTCCCAAAGACAACCACCTATAACTCCAATGATTAATCTTCTTCTCCACTTTGGTTATGAGCCACAACCAATCTTTCGTTTTATGGAGCCCCTCCTTTAAGTAGTACCCAAGGTATTTAAAACCAACAGTTAAATCAATGAACTTGTACGGGAGTAATAACTTGAAAGGGTCAACTTCTGACTTCAAAAGACCAGAGAAATGAACTGTCGATCTAAACGGGTTCAGTTGTAACCCCGAAACCAAACATAATTTGTCAATAAGGCTCAAAATCACCTTCCATTCCTGCACAGAAGCATAGTTCAACAATAAAACATCATCTACAAATAACAAGTGTAGTATTTTCATAAGTCTAGAAGCTTTAATTCCAGATAGGGAGCCTTCACTTTGACTTGTTTTTAATAAAAGACTTAAGGTTTCCATCACCAGAATAAAGAGTAACGGTGACAGAGGACATCCTTGCCGGAGTCCTCTACTACTTCTAAAGAAGTTTGAGGCCTCCTCATTGACTAGAATTTCTAGAGATGTCAAGCTCACGCAAGCCATAATCCATTTTGTCAATAGGCTATAACCCAATTTACACGGTCAAAGGCTTGTTGTAGATCGAGCTTTAGGATCAACACTTTTTTATTACTCTTTTTAATGTTGTGTATGCACTCATGTGCAGTGCCTATTGCATCATGTATTTGCCGACCCTCCAGGAAGCCAAACTGCAATGTTGATAATGCCTTTGAGAGTATCGATTTAATCTGATTTGCTAACACTTTAGATATGACTTTATAAACTAGATTGCATAACGAGATAGGTCTGTAATCCCCAAAATTTTGTGGATTATTCAATTTGGGAATCAGAGCTAAAAAAGTGGAATTTAAGCTCCCTACCATACGACCACTAGTCCGAACATCCTCCACTAGAGTTAGTAGATCATATTTAACTAAATCAAAGAAATGTAAGTAGAATTCCATCGTACAATCATCAGGGCCTGGAATTTTATCTTTTTTGAAGAGAGTTAAGATTGATTTCAATTCCTTATCAGTAAATGGCAGGTAAAGTTCTCGCACTTCATCCTTGCTGATCCACTTGTTAAATAACCCCTCCACCTCAACCTACTCAACTGTTGAACATGTGTCTGTGGAATTGAAAAATCTCTTTAAATGATTTTTCGCTTCCTTCATAATCTCTTTTTGACCTTTATGAACATGAATGGATTCATCTATGATTTCCCACAAATGTTTTCTAATTCTCCTATGATTATCAAACTGATGAAAAAACATAGTATTAAGATCACCACTTAGAACCCATAATGCCCGAATTTTGAGTCTCCAAAGTTCCTCCTGAGTTTTAAGTATCTTATTCCTTTCTGATTCCAATTTAATAAGGTTTGACTCAACCACCGGATTAAAAGAGCCATCTGTGAGCATCTGCAACAATTATTTGATATTAGCTTCCAATTTCTCCATAACTAATCTGCCCCGGGCTCTAGTCTCTTTAGCCCAATTTTTTGAAATAACTTTGAGATCCTTTAGTTTCTTGATAAGGCCGCACTGACTATCTTCCTCTTGAATATATTTCAGGTCCAACCAAAGTTGATGAACCAAGTTGTTATATTCTTTATCAAGTAGCCACTGAGAATTAAACTTGAAAGGATATGCTTTGGGGAAAGTCGAGTTTTCCAACTGTAATAGAATCGGTGCATGGTCC
>JASDQU010272852.1:0-15235 GCA_032191745.1 Picea mariana
GTGTTTCATGACAGATCTAAGCATATAGATATCCGGTATCATCATCTTAGAGATTGTGTGCAGCGGAAGATCATGTTGCTTCAATACATTCCTATGGAAGATCAGGATGTCGACATTCTGACGAAGGCGCTCACCGAGAGAAAATTTGAATATCATAGAGACAGGATTAGGGTGAAGGATAATCCCTTTCTTGTTGAGAGGGAGTGTTGAAAAGTCAACAAGAAACATGTGTCTAATTTACTTTTCCTTTAATTAAATTAGACAATAAATATTAATCTATTATTTCATTCATAACTGAGTGAGTTGGATTTGTAACAAAATCATAAGTGTAGTTAAGTGAGTTAAGATCAGTTGTGCTAGTTGTAACTAAACATGCACTAGTGAGAGTTCAGTTAATCAATGAACTCACATGCAACTGAAGACTCACCACGATTAACTACATGCATGTCAGATCTAGTGGAGACCCAATTGAGATAACAGGTGAAAGGGATGGTTTGGCTATCGGTTGTGATTTGATCACACATGCAGTGAATATGCTTATGAGCATGTGCAAACTAGGCAATTTGTAATAATCGTAATTCATTGTGAGAATTCGAATTGCAGAGATTGTGCAGAGGAGGCAAGATGTCTGGACACAGGAATTGGCACATGTCTTTGCTAATTTGTGTATGATAGTGTCAGACGATTGTATTGTACTGAGAGCTATTGGATTAGAGTTTTGTATGAGATTGTTTCATGATTCATGATATACATAATATATGATAGTGGGGTTTTTAGCTTTACGCTTTCCCGGTAAAACTTCTATGTTGTGTGTTATTGATATTTCACTTTGTGCATTGTGGTTGTGATCGTGGTTTAATTGCTTCCGCAATAATAATAGTAGAAGCAATTTTGTATTTAACAAGTGGCGGAAATTGTTAGATCAGGAGAATCGCAGGAATACTTAATTTGTATCGAAATTTCTACAGGAAGGAGACACCCAACAAAATCCAATCATGTTAAGGGTTGGTGTGGCCTAGGCCGGGTGCAATCCCTGAGTGATTTTGATGGCTTATATGCACCCGGGTCGTGGTTTCTTAGACTACATGTTATCCCGTGGGTAACAGATGTTGATATTATGGTAGCTGCTGGAGGTATTTACCTCCACGTGTAAACCCGACGAGGATAGAATACTCCGGGAAGCAAGAAGAAACCCTAATGAGTTGGCTAATAACCCTAGAAGACTTGTCGACTCAAGAAAATAATTTATATTAGGTTATTAGCCTACAAGAGAAGAAGTCAGACAAAAATAATAATATATATTGAACAGACAGATACCCAGAATAAGAAGTCAGCCCAGGCAGTTAGCCAGAATTAGTATAAATACAAGAGGTTGGTTCTCATTCTGGCAGGCAATCTCAGAACTGCAGAGCAGCAACTTGTGCACACTGCAGTGCCCAGTCTTGTGCGCAGGTTTGAGGAGAGTTTCCATTGCAATTGTTGTAGCTAGTAGATCACATTTGGCTTGGACGTTCTCTTGGCTAGGGTTTGGAACATTTGATCATCTCTTGTTGGTGCGCTATCCTTGGGGAAAGGTGTGCTACCATTCGTTTGGCTATTTAGCCTAGGGTTTGCTTCCGGAGTGATTCTCTGTCAAGGTTAAGGTGCTCGGAGGGTGGCTTCGGCCTATGGTTGGGTGACAATAGAGATACTGTCAATGGTAAAATGAGCACATCCATTATATTCTAACAACAGACACACTGGCAAACAAAAAATATATACTAATAAAAATGACAAATTTTATGTTTTTTTTTTTTAACATTGAAAAAAAATAGAAAAATAATTTAAAACACCATTAAAAATAAAAATAAAAATAAAAATAAACATTTTGGACAAAAATGAAAACAATTGAAAAAATAAACATTTGAAAACAAATGTTGATACTTTATAGATAAGAAGATTTAAAATGTCAAAAAATTGCCTCAAAATAAGGGGCGCTACTAGTAGCACCACTTTTTGAAACATGGGTAAAAATAACCACTAAATGTGACCTTTAAAAATACAAGAACTCTGTAGAGTTCTCGTTAAGTCGGTAATTATGTTTAGGGCATATTACGTGTAAACGAGGATTTTTAGTAGATCTAACCAAAGTTGCAGAAAATGTCAACTTACCTACCCCAACCAATATTAATACATTACATTCCACTTTGGGACACACAAGGCACTACAAGTGTGTTATCCGCAACTTAGCATTGATTATCGAACCCATGGAGAAGTTGCTTAAGAAGTATGAAGTATCTTGTTGGAATCCTAAATGTGATGTTGCTTTCAATGTGCTAAAGAATAAATTGGTAAGTACCCCCTTTCTAGTGTTTCCTAAATGGGATGTTGAATTTCATGTACATGTCAACGCATATATTATAGAACTAGGAGCGATCATTACACAACTAGGGGAAAGGAATTTGAATTACCATGTGTATTTTGCAAGTAGAAATTTGTCTCACGGATAGCATAATTATACCACTATTGAGAAGGAAGGATTTGTGATGGTATATGCCTTGCAAACGTTCCACTATTATCTACTAGGAGGACACTTCAAGTTTTTTATTGATAATTTTTCCATGAAATACTTAGTCAATAATCCTATTTTGGAAGGTCGAATTTGTTGGTGGCTGCAACTATTTTAGGATTTTTCATTCGATGTATTTGTCAAGCCTAGAAGGCACAATGTAGGCCCATGTCATTTATCAAAGATTGAATCAGGGGAGTCTGGTGGAGTAGTTGATGCTCAACTTCCAGATGTTAATCTTTTATGGGTAGAAGTTGTTCTTGATTACTTGGAACAGATTTTCTTATTCTTGATTATAGGTCTCGCCCTTGTAGATTATTCTGCAAATCATAAATTCCATTTGGTAGTGTGGGTTGCAAATTATCAATTAATTGCAAGGTAGTTGTATAAGTTGGGAAATGATGGAATTCTCAAGAGTTGTTTGCTAGACCATGAGCATAAAAATATTCTTTGGGAATGTCATCAAGGAGTTGTGAGAGGACACTTTAGAGGAAAAGCAATAACTAAAAAGATTTTGCACGTTGATTTGTGGTGGCTAGGGTTGTGATGTGTGTCAGTGTATGAGAAATCCTTCTAGAAGGTATGAGTTTCCATTGCATCCAGTGAAGGCCCTTCAACCATTCAAAAAATTGACAATGGACTTTATTGGACCTATAAACCCCCTTGCTAGGCACTCTAAAACTTAGTACATTATTACCACAACTGACTATCTTACTAGGTGGGTAGAAGTTGCACCCACTCAAGATTGTTCAATAGATATTGCAGCATGGTTTATCTTTGAGAATATCATTCTAAGTTTCAATTCCCTATAATTTTGGCAAGCGATCAAGGGCATCACTTTTTGAGTTTTACCATCGCAATTCTCACTCGGGAATTTCTTATTCAATGTCATAAGTGTAGCCCATATCATCCATGGGCCAATGGGATTGTTGAAGATTTCAATGAGATATTGGAGCATGGATTAACAAAGGTCTACTCAATTAACATAGATGATTGGGATGAGAGAATTCCAATCACACTTTGGTCATACAAGACAACTACTAAGAAATTACATAAGCAGACAACCTTTTTAGCTGGTATATGGGAGAAAAGTTGTGATACCTGGACAATTTATGGTACCTGGTCTATTTATTGCATATGTTACTCACATTATAAAGGAGGAATTAGTTGTATATAAACTTGTTGAGTTTGTGCAATTAGAAGAATCTCAACGCTTAGTTGATTTTCACCAGTTAGTGGAGAAAGTAAGATATAAATCCTAGCATGATTACCATGTCAAGAGCAAGTCATTCACTAAGGCTAAGGTTGATCTGGTCCTCTTAAAAGATAGTAGATATCTTAGAAATCTAAGCAAGTTGCAAATGCATTGGTTGGGACCCTATATGGTTGTGTAAATTTGCAAGTATGTGCAATTCACTTGGCTCAATTTGATGGTATCCTTTGCTTGGGATGGATGAATGGTGTTCACCTTAAGCCCTAAATCCTACCCTTATGAATTCATTACTTTTGTGCCACTCCTAGGAAGAGGAGATCAATTTGAGTTGGGCCAATTTTGGTTTCATAACAATTTCGTTTTCTTTTGATATAGCCCACATCATGTTACTTAGTCATGTTTTCTTTGCAGTTTATGTTTAAAATTGTTGTAATGTCCATTTCCAAATGATCACCATAGGGGGGTGACTTAGTGGTCTATCTCATTCCCGTAGGCCATAGTCGATTAAAAAGGGGATTAATAGATTAATTATTTGGTGTCAATTGGAGGAAAAAGCTACATTATTAAGTGACATTGAGTAATTGAAAAGTGACTTGAAGAATAAAGTGAACAAAACCTTATAACATCACTTCAATCACTTAAGTGAAGTAAAAAGGTAAAATAATCATCCAAAAAGGTAAAAGGGTCAGCAAAAAGATAAAGGGGATAAAAGAAAGATGAGAGCTCATTCTCTCATTATGTTGATGATTATACAAAATTGATTTGGAGAGCTCTTTGAGCCTTTGAGGTTTGGAGTGAAACCCTTGTGTGGATTGGTTTTAGTGGTGAAATATTCCACCCTAGCTGATCATGTTTCGATGGTGAAAGATTCCATCTTGGCCATTTGGTGGGGAAGACCATTCAGGTTTTCCACTTGATGCCATTGTTAAAGAGATCTATTCATCATTTGCAGCAGTTTGGGGTTTGCATAAGACATATTTATCTTGGGGGAGATTGATTCACCTTTTTTATAAGATTGGGGATTGTGGGAGCCATATTTCTTCTTGTGCAGGGCAAGTTATATTTCTGGAGACCGTTTCCTTTTGTGAAAACTAAGTTCTCTTGGAAGGGAGGTCAAATCGGGTTGTTATGGTCGAGTTTCATTGTGTTTGGAAGTCGATCTCTTGGGTGGGGACAGGTTCTCTTAGAAACAATTAAGTTTCTTGTGGAAAGGGGTCGAGATCTTGAAGAAGGAGGGCCTATTCAGCTACCATATCATATCCAATCTTCATTTTTTTTTATCCAACAAGTTGTGCCAATAATTGCAAATGTATTTCGAGTCAGATCCATGATAAATCAAACCATATTTGTGAGTTATAATTGTTGTAATTGTTGCATATTGGATTAATAGTAAATAAGAGCAACTTTTACAGATTACTTGTTGTTATAACAGTTGTGAGTTATTGTACATTTGTATCTTTGTTGTTACATATTGCATGCCATACTATTTGGTTCCAAAATTACTTGCATACCTTGAAAACACTTTAAATATACAAACCAACAACCATATAAACATATACCAGTAGCAGGGGATAGTAAACAACAGCAGCAAAGCACATAACATCAACAATAGAGGACATTGTAGTTTAGAAAATCACATAACAACAAAGTGTTTGAAGAAAGCCATTAACCATAAATACTCCTAAAACATAACAATAGCAGCAAGAGGGTTTTATAATGGGTTTAAGCATGTCAACAAAGTGTTTGACAAAGGTTTTACATTGGCAATAAACTTATAAACACAACAATGGACAAAAAGGGGATTTTACAGTGGAATTTGGGTATATATGCAAATTGTTTGACGAAAGTCCTAAGCCAAGAAGCCATTAAAATTTAACAACGATACACACAAATTTATAACAACAACAAGGAGGGTTATTATCATGGTATTAGAGCAAGGTTGTGAACTGTTTGACAAAGGTTGTGAACCAAGAAAATACGTCAAATATATTAGCAGTAAGGTAAGGGATATTACAGTGGTATCAGAGCAATGTATCCTCCCATCATGTTGGTTTGAAAACCATGGTGTCAATGAGAGAAAATGAGTTGGTCAATAAACATTTTAGTGCAGGAGGTAAATTTGCATACCCGTTCCAACCAAAAGATTTTTTTCTTAACACCTTGGGGGAGTTTGAGGATTGTTTGCACATGGTGAATCAATCACCTTCTCAAGTAAAACAAGCAGCCATGATTCTGAAAGTGACTTCCTTGGGTAAGAAAATGTTGTTGAGACACACAATTAAAGAGATAAGACTCATAGTCACTTCATGTTTGAGTGAAATCGTGAAAATTTTGGCACCTAAATCTCCTTACGATGATAACACAATGAAAGAGATATTTCTGATGTTTGTGGATAGTTTCCAAGGATTGGACGATGTCACGGATTCTCAATTTACTAGGAGGCTTACCATACCTTAAACATTTGCAAAAATCAAATCTGGTAACATCATGATAGATATGGGTTTGAATGATCTAATCCTCAAAATGTTTCGTCAATTCTTTGTTTCCATCAGAAAATATCATGCTAACAATGTTATTATAGTCATGCATTCCATCATGACATTGATTGTTAAAGAAAGAAATGAAGTTCCCCAATCACTTTATTCCATCTCATCGGTTAATATGTAGAAGGGTGATAAAAAATCCTTATCTGTGAAGCAGGTCCTAGTTGAAATGGTGATTTCTCAGTGTGAGGAGAAGTTGAAGCCTTTCTTAGCCCATGAGGAAGAAGAGAAAATCATATCAGAAAATTTTGATGGGGAATATGCCTTGTCACATGAGGAATGTATAACAAAAACCTAGGATGACTTCTTAGACATGCATGAAACTTCTATTGATGAGTTGGTAAATGAGGGAAAAGACAAATCAGCAACCTTGCTTGCAAGTTCAAACCAATCTAATGGGATTTTTGTGACTAATGAGTTTCTTGATGAAACTAGTGGATTAGATGCAAATGATGACATTGTTGAGGCCCCTAATGCACTTCTAGAAGAGGAGCATGTTGAAGTATGCAATTCAACCTCTGACTTTGGTTCAAATGGGTGTTGGTTTGATTTCCAAGCAGAACCTATGGAGAGGAGTGTTTAGGATAATTTCAGCCTCTTTGAATTGGAGAGTGATTTTTTTGGAGAATTAACCACTCATGAGGTTCACAATGAGCATACTCTTTCAGATAGAAAACAACAATTATTAAATCCATGGGATCTAGGTGTTTGAGCACAAAAGGATGAAGAATCAATTTGGGAAGAATTCTCTTTTGACCAAGATGTTGTTCCAACTTTAAAACATAAAGTGTACAAAGAGATTGCCATGGAGGGAATTGGTTTTGTAAGGCATGATATTGAAGACGGATCAGAATTGTTTTTGCATGGAGTTGATTTTGATAAGAGGCCTAGGGACGAAGATGAGACAATATTTGAAGAAGAGATGTAGGAGACTTGGGGCATCCATGGTGACACCATTGTAAGGTATGAAGGAAATTCTGATTTTTATATGCATCATAATAGCGAATCACTAAACTTGCGTGGTCTTGACATTAATGAGGAAACTTGGAAGAAACAATTAATGGTGCTAGTTGAAAATGAAGTGCAAACATTATCTAAGTTGGATGACATGAAGAGTCTTGTTGAAAATCTCATCCAAAAGACACCAAGAAATCATTATGAACAAATTGTTTCCCTTGTTGATTTGCAAAACATTAAGAGCACAATAGGAGACATGAAATCAACCTATCTAAATATGATCAAAGATAGAGATGTGGCTACTAAGATTGTAGATAAGGCTATATCTACATCCAAGAAATTAAGGGTTAAGGTTGAAGAGCTCACCAATGAGCTTAAATCGACCAAAAATTCATTAGGAAACACTCAAAATGCATTACTTGAAGTAGCAGATCAACTTTATGTGGCCAAACAAATCAGGGAACAAGAGAATGGAGAAAGGGCTAAAGAAATCAAGCAAGTAATTGAAGAACATGATAGCATTCAACTAGTTGATAGTCCATTGTTTGAGATAGATATAAAGTCTTCTTTTGATAATCCACTTTTCAAGTCGGATGATGGAGCTCTTTCTCATTCTAGTAATGAGATGGGAGTCAATCATAAGATTTGGGAACCATGTGCAGTTTCCAGCGTATGGTGTTGAGTCAGGATTGGAATTTCGAATTAAATTTCAATAATCATAATGGTTTCCACTTTCCAATCAATTTACATTGGACTGTGGTTCATGTCATGTAGATGAGTTGGATGATTTCTTCGAACTAGCAGTTGAGAAATTGGTGGTTTACATTGATAGGTAGAGATGATCTAGACATAGGAGATGACTTTTCAGCTACTTCCATACATCTGACTCCTATGTTTTCAGAAGGATTTCATATTGATTATTGTTTCCCTTGCCTTTCTACACTGTTGATAGTGACTTTAGTCCATGGGAAAAAATATTTTGAGCTCTTGCAGGCTATGCTACAGCCAGTGTGGGAGATTTTTCGGACAATGACTCGATGGTTCCAGTAAGTTGGGTGTGTTGGAGTATTAGGACTTTCCCCTTTGACACTTGGAGATTAAGTGTTGTTGATACTTTTTCAGTTTGTGGCTGCAAAGATTTTTCCTGGATGACTAATTTTACAGATGATTTTGTTGACATCTTATATACCATCCCTTTGACAGTGTTTGATCGACTTCATTTTAGGAGCAACATGAGAGGATATGTTGAGGTTTACATGTTATGGTTGAGAAGATTTTCTTTTCTGTTGCCTGGGATTGAGTCCGACAGAGAGATTGCAGCTTTGGACTTCACTGAGATGCATTGGTGTGGATTTCAGTCCTTTCAGGTATTTCAGTATGGTATTTAATGATTATTACTTTTCAGGGTTCTGGGAGTGGAGGATGCAGTCTAGGCATGAGGGTCGGATATTTATGATCAGAGTGGCGCAACATCAACATGGTGGGTCCCCTCTGGGGATAGCATGGGATATTGGGACTTCATGGTTTGACAATTTGGCATCCAGTACAAATGGGAGAACCAATTTTTACTATCAAGAACTCACTCCTACAATGCATTGGGATGGCTACCTAGGATGTCGATTCTATGAGGGATGGACTAAGTCGGTAAAGTATTTGATTTCTCTTTTGATCGATGGCCTTCAAAAGGCCTCTTGTGTTAGAACCTTGCAGGTCAGTATCATGAGAAGTAGGTGCTCCACATCTTTCAAATTGGTTGGGGACCTTGGGGTCATTCTCAATTTCAGTTTGGTTATGGCTATTGTTCATATGGTTGTGTGGGCATTGCTTGAGGACAAGCAATCTTGGGAAGGGAGGACTATAATGTTCCTTTCCAAAAGATCACCACAAGGGGACGACTTAGTGGTCTATCTGATTCCCGTAGGCCATAGTCAATTAAAAATGGGATTAATAGATCAATTATTTGGTGTTAGTTGGAGGAAAAAGCTACATTATTAAGTGACATTGAGTAATTAAAAAGTGACGTAAAGAATAAAGTGAATTAAACCTTATAAAGTCACTTTAATCACTTAAGTGAAGTAAAAAGGTAAAAGGGTCATCCAAAAAGGTAAAAAGGTCAGCAAAAAGGTAAAGGGGCTAAAAGAAAGATGAGAGTTCATTCTCTCATTATGTTGATGATTATACAAAATGAATTTGGAGAGCTCTTGGATCCTTTGGGGTTTGGAGTGAAACCCTTGCATGGATTGGTTTCAGTGGTGAAAGATTCCAACCTAGTTGATAAGGTTTCAGTGGTGAAAGATTCCACCATCGTCATTTGGTGGGGAAGACCATTCAAGTTTTCCATGTGGATTCCATTGTTGAAGAGATCTATTCATAATTTGCAGAAGACATATTTCTCTTGGGGGAGATCAATTCACCTTTTGTATAGATTAGGGATTGTGGGAGCCATATTTCTTCTTGTGCAGGGCGAGTTATATTTTTGGAGATTATTTCCTTTTTTGCAAACTAACTTCTCTTGGCAGGGAGGTTGAATCTAGTTGTTAGGGCCAAGTTTCATTGTGTGTGGAAGCCGATATCTTGGGTGGGGATGAGTTCTCTTAGAAACAACTGATTTTTTTATGGAAAGGGGTCGAGATCTTGAAGAAGGAGGGCCTATTCAGCTGCCATATTATATTCAATCTTCATTTATGTTCATCCAGTCAGTTGTCCCAACAATTGAAAATGTATTTCTGGTCAAATCCATGATAAATCAAACCAAATCTGTGAGTTATTATTGTTGTAATTGTTGCATATTGGATTAATAGTAAATAAGAGCAACTTTTCCATATTAATTGTTGTTATAACAATTATGAGTTGTTGTCCATTTGTCTCTTTGTTGTTACATATTGCATGTTATATTATTTGGTTCCAAAACTACTTGCATACCTTGAAAACACTTTAAATATACAAACCAACAACCATATAAACATATACCAACATCAAGGGATAGTAAACAACAACAACAACGCACATAACAACAACAACAAGGGACACTGTAGTTTTGAAAATTACATAACAACAAAGTGTTTGTAGAAAGCCATTAACTAGAAATGCCCTTAAAACATAACAACAATAGTAAGAGTATTTTATAGTGGGTTTGAGCATGTCAACAAAGTGTTTGACAAATGTTTTACACCGGCAATAAACTTATAAACACAACAACAGACAAAAAGGGGGTTTTACAGTGGAATTTGGGTATATATGCAAACTATTTGACGAAAGTCCTGGGCCAAGAAACCATTAAAATTTAACAACAACAAACACGCATTTATAACAATTGTAAGGAGGGTTATTACAGTGGTAACAGCGCAAGGTTGTGAATTGTTTGACAAAAGTTCTGAACCAAGAAAACACATAAAATATATTAGTAGTAAGGCAAGGGATATTATAGTCACATGTTACCCATGTTTAGGTCTTTCGGTTTTAAGGGTCATGTTCATAGCTTTATGGTTTTGGGCAAGTGTGAGTCAACTAGTATAGTGATCTGGGATCTTTTCATCAAAGTGACTTATAAAGAATTGTATTAAATGAGCATAAATTAAAGTGCACCATTAAAGAAGGAAAAGCTCAATAATGAAGAGACATAAGCATCAAATTTGAACACAAAAAACTTGATAACGGAGTTCGTCCCTGGTGGACTACGTCTTCGGGTCCTGCTCTCAAATGGGTGGGCCTTTTTATTAACTCAGCAAAAGAATTTGGAAAAATACATAAGTAAACCTCATTCTGGAATCAAGCTGCAGAAGCTTTGCTTAAATCAGAATACAAACAACACCATTGAATTTGTGACGTCGAATTACCCAAAAAAGATTGTCTCCACGCCTCAATCTGACTCAGGCACTCCCAGGCCCAAGATAAACTTTGTCTCGGTTTTTGTGCCCTGTAACCTGCAATAAATGCTAAGAAAAATGTCTTGTAAAGAGTTTCAGTCATACCCTCACGCGCCTCCCCCTTTCAGCACTGGGCGAATGCAAATTTTAAGTAATATTCCTGGTTTTGTAATCAACGGAAGTTCATTGGCCTATTGGTTGGCAGAGCATGTATTAAGGCGTAGATAGAGGGGGAGTTCCTGGGATCGAGCTCGCGAGCCTCCCCTTTTGGGATGTTGGTTGTAACACACACACACACACACACACATATATTTGTATTTGGTTGTTCCGCCAATCTTAGAAGTGGTTATATATGACGGTTGGTTGCTAGATTTGGTGGGGTTCCGTTGGATTTGGAGGACCCGCCAATCTTTTATTTTATTTTTTTAATTTCATTCTTGGGCTATCATTGGGCATTTTCTCACTGCCACATGGCAGCCCATGACTGGGCCACGTGGAAGAAAACCATTGTGCCATGCCAACTAATTGTATAATCACCTACCACGTCATCCTACCATGTCACCGTACGGTTTGCCACGTGGTTGTGCAGACTGCCATGTGGCACATTTTTACTGGTCCATAAAATGTCTCGAAAAAACCAAATATGAGTGACACATGGCAACCTCTGGTGCTACCACATCACCATGATGACGTCAACATGACACATGTCACATTCTATGTGTGCCATGTACCTTGTACAGATGTGGATGTCATCCGTACTGATGTTGACTCATCCCCCTACTGACTAGGCTAGGTTGACCAAACTTTGACCATGAATATCTCTCGATCCGTAACTCCGTTTGACGAGTTGTTTGCATCGTTGGAAATCTTGCGACGTGCTCTTCGCCATGATGTCATTTTCACCGAGTTTTGAGGAGTTTGAATTTTTTCCCTTTCTCTGTCTGTTGGGGCCATTCTGAATTTCCTGAGTTGCTTCTACGAGTTCTGAGCTATCCTTAGTCTTCTTTGGATCCTTTTTGGATCACGCCTTCCCACTGAGATATTTTTGGACCACCAAAATTTTTCATCAATCAACAGATAAGTGAGGAAAGAGTTCCCTCACCTTGTCCTTCTTAATCCACTTTACTTTGCTTGGATGTGTTCCCTTTAAGCCTACTCGAAGATAACAAACATCACCCCTGCATGAAGTCCTTGTCCTTCTGTCCAGGATGATATCTTCCTTTAACTCATCCAAGTACTCAGGAGTAAACTCATCAACTGAAGGTATTGAAACTTCCTCATCCTGATCCATGATCATGGGAGGCTCAAAAAGTTTCAAGTATTCTACATTTACAACTGAGTAAATCTGCATATAAGGTGGAAGATCCAGACGAAAAGCATTGGTACCAATTTTCTCCAAAATAGTGAAGGGTCCATAATGAATGGGCTTGAGTTTCTTGCATTCACCNTTCTCCAACTGTTCCATGACTGCTTGGTGTACCTGTTGGATCCTCTGGATGAACTTGCGGGCTCTGTCTTCATTTATTTCTTCATTTGAATCGGTATCTCTCCCATACTTCAAGTCCAAAGGAACTTTAGGTAGGTACCCAAAACATGCCTGAAAAGGCAAACACTAAGTGGAGGAATGTAAGGTTCGGTTGTAAGCTTGTTGTACATAGGGTATCTATTCATCCCATAACTTGGGATGCTTGTTGCAATAGCCTCAAAGAAAAAGTACCATTGTTCAGTTTACAACCTCTGTATGTTCATCGGTCTTTGGATGGAAAGTAGTGCTCCTCTTCAATTTGGTGTCCATCATCCTCCACAAGCTTGTCCAAAAATCCCCAAGGAATCAAGTATCTTGATCGGAGATAATGGATGTGGGTAACCCAAAGTGAACCCAAAAATACTGAAATAAGAGATTAGCAGTCTACTCAACAGTGATCTACTTTTTACATGGCATTAAGATGCACATCTTGTTGAACCTATCCACTACAACATACAAATAGTCATGACCCCCTTTCGACATTGGTAAACACCCTACAAAATCCATGGAGATACTTTCCCATGGATGGTATGGAACAGGTAGTGGTGAGTATAGCCCCAATTTTATATTAGTGGGCTTACAAGTAGAACACATCACACACCCCTTTACATATGTAATTATAATTGTTTTCATTTAAGGCTAGTAAAAAAACCTTTGCAAATGAGCCATAGTTTTTCCTACCCCAAAATGCCCAGACACAAGAGAAGTGTGAGCTTGTCGTATTACATGGACTCGTTCACTTGTAGGAATACATAACTTTCCAAGATGCTAGAGTAGTTTTCCCCGCAGACAATAGTTCTCTACATGTGCACCATGGGTTAGCTTCTCATATACTTCTTCAAAATCTTCATCAATGGCATATTGTTCCATGTAGCTATCATGAGGTAAACAAATATTCTTCAAAATAATAGAAGCAACAATAGGAGGTCTAGAAAGCATATCAGCTACCTTGTTACTTGTACCCTTTTTGTACTTGATTACCAAATGAAATTATTGTAGGAAACCCATCCATCTGTAGTGTCGAGATTGTTGCAGTTTGGTTTGTGCTTGGAGGTATTGTAAGGGTTGGTGATCTGTATGTATGATTTTTTCCTTTCCTAACAAGTAGTGCTTCCATTTCTTTACTCTTTGAACTAATGCATACAACTCTTTATCATATGTAGGATAGTTAACAACATCTTGGTTAAAAGTTTCAGAGTGGTAACAGAAAGGCTTACGATATTGCATCAATACTACACCCATGGTGTATCCTCTGGCATCTGTCTCGATCTCAAAGGGTTGTTGAAGATTCAACAGTGCTAATACTGGTGTGGTATTGATCTTTTCCTTTAAAGTGTCAAAAGCTTTTTGTTGCGTCCTCCCCACTGAAAAGTGTTCTTCACATTGGTTAAGGCATGCAAAGGAGCTGCTATAAAGGATAAGTTTGAAATGAACCTCCTCCAATATTGGACTGCACCTAAGAAGCTTTATATCTTAGTTACACTTTTGGGCTTAGGCCAATTTACAATTACATCAATCTTGGAAGGAACAATTTTTAATTGTCCTCCTCCTACAATATGACCTAAGTACACAAGTGCAGTCCTACCAAATTCACATTTGGATAGTTTTACATATAACTTTTCCCTTTGCAAAGTATCCAATACTTTCTTTACATGCCTCACATGTTCATCCCAAGTCCCGCTAAAAATAAGAATGTCATCTAAATATAGAATCACAAAATCATCTAGAAAAGGTCTGAATACATCATTCATCACACGCATGAAAGTTGTCGGAGCATTACAAAGCCCAAACGACATAACTAACCACTCAAGCAATCCTTGTTTGGTTTTAAAGGTAGTCTTCCATGCATCCTATTCTGCAACCCTGATCTGATGGTATCCATTGTGCAAATCCAACTTAGTGAAATAAATAACATTATTTAATTGATCAAGTAAATCATCTATACGAGGAAGAGGGTATCAATTTTTCACTGTGATTTTATTTAAGGCTCGATAATCGACACATGTTCGCCATGTGCCATCTTTCTTTGGCAGCAACATGATCGGAGAACCATAAGGAGATGAACTGGGCCCGATGAACCCTTGATCCAATAAGCCTTGTACATGCTTCTTGATCTATGTCATCTCTACAACTGACATCATGTACATGAGCACATTAGGAAGAGGAGAATCCTGCTGAAGATGTATTTCATGTTGGATTTCCCTCTTAGGGGGTAAGGGTTCCTACAAAATATCATCATACTAGAAACAATATCGATTAATTCTTTCTTATGAGAAGGATCACATCCTTGGAAAGTGTCGGATGTTCCAACATCTTTCTCCCTTATGACCATGAGTACATATCTCTTATTAGTGTTTATGAGTCTCTTCATTTGACCTGCACTAACAAGTGTTGTGTTTACCCTCATGCTGTGAGCTCTAACAATATATTCCACTCCTCCCTTAGTAAGGTGGTATTTTTTCTCGTGACGAAAGAAGATTACTTTTCTATCATAAAGATAAGGACTCCCCAACACCATGCCACATATATCAAGTGATACAACATCCAAATCCACTTCATCAATCAACTTTGAAGCAATAGAAA
>JASDQU010272857.1:0-15201 GCA_032191745.1 Picea mariana
CCCTCAGTTGTGTTAGCAATTTCAAAAAATGTAATTCTTCATTAGCACAACATCTATCTCATGTCTAATTTCGATATTAAATAATTCACCTTCTAAATCTCTTAGGTCATGAGAAATATTGTGGATCGATTCCTCAATATCTTGTTTTTTCATAGAATAATCGATAAGCCAATTATATATCTATTCTTCACCATACTCAATTATGCCATTAAATTTCTCACCCGATAATCCCTTTAGTATCTCCACGTGTTCATCAAATTGTTGCCTTTTCATAAACATTGAATTGAATATTAATTTAGGATCTTGAACCTCACCAGTGCTTCCTGCTAAATCTATTTCTATAATCCTTCTGAATAGTTCTTCTCTTTTTACTATAACTTTATTTCATGCCTAGACAATACTTCTCAAATTCTTAATTTTTTCTTTCCAATAGACATTCAACTATTTGATTCAACTAGGATAAGGCATATCTTCTTCTATCCTCTTTGCTTCTGTCACGTTTGGAACTTTTATTCCAAATGGTAAAACAACATCCATGTAAAATTCTTCTTCATTATTAAAATCATCTTGTAGATATTCATGAAATGCATGTGCTCTTGAACCAAAAGAAACAATATTTTTAGAGACTTACCAGGCCTCTATTATCAATGAAATTCTCTTTTTAATATTTTTCTCAACATAATTTTGAACCATTGTAAGTAAACTTGATGATCCCTTTAACTTTATACTAGGTCTAGTTGGTTTTATCATTTCCAAAGGGCTAGCCAAGATGGGAAGAGGCATCAAGGAAATTTCCAATTATTTGATCTTTTCCTTTAAGCTGGAATTCTCAACCTCTAAACCATCAATAGAGTCACCAAGTGCGTCGTTGATTGCCTTATGAATTTTGGAAATATGGGATGGTTGCATATACTTGAGGTCGACCTCTGAGCGGGCTTTTCCTTTCTTATTTTTCAGGTCAATTCTTTCCAAAATCATGTTTTTAGATTCTTTATAAAAAAAAAACGCTCCAAATAGTGAAGGATTATTCCTCACTAAAGGTTTCATTCCCAATAACTTCCAGTAAAGAATCTTCCTGAACAACATGTTCCTATTTTTCTATTGCAGGAAATATTTTTTCAATGTCTTCTTCTAGTTCCATATCTTCCAAAGAGAAGCTTTGAATATCATTTTCTATGAGATTATTTTCTTATTCTTCCAATGGGGTTTTTATTTTCTTTCTCATAGGTTGTTTGTGTGAATTTTCAATTTTTCCAAAGGGAGGATTCTTATCTCCTCCTCCATTGGAACTATTGTTGATAGACTTTTTAATTGGGTGGGTCATTGGAGTATTTCTCCTAGATGTAGCATTCTTCGGAGTGACAATTGCAGATTGAGCACTTCTTTCATTCAAAATTTTTCCTTTTTTCTTGTAAATATCATTACTGCTAAGTACTGTTTCTAAATCTCCAGTGCTATGTACATGATTGTTCTGGCTATTGAATTCTTCTTCTTCACTCAAGACAATTTGAATTAAAGAATTAATAAACCCTACTGATAGCATATGTCCAACAAAGATTTTGTTTGGATAAAAAGATTTGATCTTTTCATCATACTTCAAACTCACATTGTTGAAATGATTTGGAAATTCATCAATTTTATTTATATTTATCAATACAAACTCTCCAATATTCCATGGTAGAGGAATAAAATGCTTTTTCCTTTTTTCATGGAAAAAGTGCAACCAGAAATTATATTGCTTCACTACCTCTGTGATAAATAATTTATCAGGTACATAATATAGAAGAAAAGAAGGATTTTATTTTGAGCAAAATATCCTTATGATACTACGATTTTCCATTTTCTCTATCGTCCCCTTTTTCTCTAAAAAAATGGCATCTTCAAAAGATATCCTGGGAGTTTTTTTGCCCAACAAAAGTTTTTTGAATACTGAAACAAAGTCATTATAAACTTCATTGAAAAATAGAGGGGTTTTATGCCTCCATAATGCCTGATACCAAAAGGTAACGAGGACTGCTTCACAATTTTCCCTTTTACTGATAGTCAAATTTGGGAATTGGAAATAGTGCACGATAGAAAATATCAAATAAGAGGACATAAAGTATTTCCTATCCTTTTTGTAATGCGATAATTAGGAAGCAATTTCGATAGAAATGAGCTTTCCCCAATAAAAAATAACCTTTTCTTGGATTGTAAAATAAAAAATATATAAAATCATCTGAGATATAGAAGTAATATTTTCCTAACATGTTACTCTAGTAAATAGCCATGCAATTTCTTGATAGGGTTTTTTTATAGAATCAAATTGAATTATGGTTATGTCTATTGGGATAGACGTAGGATTCTCCAAATACTCTAGTAGGAGGTCGAGCCCATTATTATGTTTCTTCAAGAATTATCTACAGTATTCATATTTGAAAGTAAGAGTCGACTATGGGAGATTTAACATTTTACAGAAGACTTGAGGTGAAAGAGAAATTGGAAAATGTCCCTGGAGTTGTATGATCATTTGATTCAATACATATTTTTCCACACACCATGCAATGATTTCCTTACAATTGGAAACCTCTAGTACACAAACAGCATGAGCAATATCAGATGTCCAAATTACGTTCTTGTCTTTCTGTGCAGTAGGGGGGAGGAATAATATCGGTATGCTCTCGACCACTGGAAGTTTTGATCTTCGCGGCTAAAAATATTCAAAGTTTCACCACATAAATATTGTCGAGTTGATGATGTCATTAAGTTGATGGACTATTTCTTTGGCTGGGTAATGGTCACAAATAATCCTTTTCTGAAAGATAATAATAGTTTAATCCCTTGGAAAATGAAGATTAAATAAGAATTTAATGAAAAATTCCTTGAGCCTTTCACCATTAATGACGACCTTTTTGGGGCCTACACAAAATTTGTTAGCAATTAAACAATACTTAATGTATATTGGGAAAATAAAAGTAATGGCAGGGATGGGTGTGACAGAATTTCAATATAGAATTTTCATGAACCCAACAACCCGCCAACCCGTGAACCCACGATTGTAGAGATGATCAAAATAAACTAAGTATAGAGGAACGGTCAGTCAGAATTGCATGCATGAAAAATGGAATACTTTGGAGCCCGACACCCATGATGAATCTAAAGGTTAAGTGATGGTCGAAATGTAGATCACGGATGTTGAAGTGCAATGTGAGCGTCACGAAAAAAGGAGAGCAAATGTTTGAGCTCGCATACCTGTGATTTTGAAGAAAAAATCTAAGTGTTTAATTTGACTTATGCATGAGTAATTGGATGGAAATGAAAATGACAACCTACGAACCCGCGAACTAAAATATTGCTAAGTATTTTAACCAAGAAAGGGAAAAATAAGGGATAAAAGGAAATAGGAAAAAGGGGAGGTATAGAAGGGGGAAAAGAAAAGGAGTAAAGAAGTGGGGAAAATAGAAAGTGGGAGGAAAAAATGAAATTGCGAAAAGGTCTCAACACAAAGATACTATATTGCACTAGGCTATGATTCAATGAGGAGATGACTAGTTGTACCTATTGCAAGTTCTCTGCAATAGGAGGATGTTGGGTAGTGGGGTCCGGCCTTCACTTGGGGGGATGAGGACCAAGCTCAGGGTCATGTTTGACATGCTCTCAATCCTATGCGAACCCTCGACCCACCCCATGGAAGTCACCAATGTGAAATTAGTTGACATTCTTACCCATAATAAACTCAACCCATAATTTTCTCAGAAATATAAGGGCATCTCCCTATTATTGCAGGGAGGTTTATAAAAAACCATGTATCACCTATCCATCCAGTTTTGAAAAATATGGGGATGGATGCACCAGTCAATGGAGATGCATTTCTTGGTCAATGGTAGTTCTTTTCCATTTCTAGGATCCCTAAAAATAGACAATATTTGTTGTTTTTAAATGGTCAGTTCTTTGACTTGGTTTTTGTCCAAACCAGTGCTATAGTACTCATACATTCATGCCCTATAATCAGAAATAAAGGTCAATTTCCCTTGGGAACTTGCAATGGACTACACAATGATGTCCCAAGAAGTGGACAAGAATACTCTACCAGGCTCTCTAGTCTCCCTTGATTGTTCCTCAAGGATTCATAATACAACCAAACCCTCATCAATTTCAATGTTTACATTGTGTGGTGGTGGTGGGTTAATGGGGTTTTGATCTTCTTTGTTTTCGTCTGAGTGGTTTAAATTTTCTTTGGGTTCCATTTTATTATATATGATGCAATTTAAAATCCATGACATGTAAATTAGGTTCCTTTTTATTTAAAATACAAAATTACAATTTTTTTTTAATTTAGATTATTGGGAGAAAAATACTAAATTGGAATGACTAAATTGGATTAAAATTGAGGAAAATGTAACATACCTGGACACGGTGGCTCCCTCCTCCCTTTCTTTCTCCTCTCTAGCTCCACTATATTTTCCCAATGAGAGAAGCGTGAGCACGATTTGTGCACAATTGACACAAATCATGCTCGGTCTCTTTAAATATTTTTATCAATAATACCACGTGCGCGTTCTTAGGACCACACACGCACTCTTAAGACCGCGCACACAATTTTTCCATTAAACCTACGTGGCAATATACATGGAGGTTTGGCCATATCCAAACCTATAGGTATAGGAACGCTAAGAACGTGCACACGTTTCTGCAAGTGCACGTTCTTAATCATGCCCTTGCCACTTTTTCGGCTAGGAACTTCTTGCACTCACCTATATAGAAGCAATTGTATAGAAATTTGAATGAAACTATTTATTATTATTATTATTAAAATATTATATTTGAATTCATTTATTCATAAATTGTTTAAATGATTCTAAGTTTCATATGCTTGCAATAATTTATGGCCATAAGGTTTGTGAATGTATGCTATTATCTAACCATTTGCATCACCTTTGTTTATGTGGATGGGAGTAAGGAACAATAAGAATGGCATAGGAGGGATGGGATTCTTTATTTTATTTATTTTACATTTCTACGTTGTTTTTATTTGTATACATTATTTTTGTAAGTTCTAATAATTTTAATATGATGATGATGATTAACGTCCATTGAAACTGAATGTGATTTATCGAACTTTAAGAAAGTAAATGATTATTTAGTGTTTAATGTAAATTACAACAATGCTAGTGTAAAATCAATGATTATGTACGTATCCATATTGATAATATAAATATATTGTTATTAAATTATTGTAATTTTGTTAAAATTAAGAAAAAAATTATTATAATTTTCTTAACTTTTAATTTATGACAATTTTCAATCTAATTTTAAGGTCATGGCCAAGCCAATGTATGACACCTCCTCCGCCCAACAATTTTACTGGTAAAGTCTACATAGTTATACATACCCTACCCCCCTCTATATTTGAACTTGTGACCTCTTAGGATGAAGCACATGTTCTTAACCATTAGGCCCACTTCTATGTCGGCACCCAATCCCGCCATTACTTTTCTTTTCCCAATATACATTAAGTATTTATGTTAAAAAAAATAACAATAACAGAAGTGAATTAATTACAAACTTCTATGTCGGCACGGTTCAAAATTGAGAAACTAAGTCCTTTCCAGCTGGGCCTCCACCACTTCAATCCTCCACCAAAGGAAATCTCATATAAGAGAGACAATTAGGTTCTCAATCAAGTAGAGAAGATCTTGGGGGCTGAACAATGTGTTCAGACTTAAAAGGACAAAGGGATGCTGACTCAATATGAAGTGAATATTTTCTCTATAGTAACTTTTCTCTCAAATTTGAATTCTTCTCCTCTTTTCCATAGATCATATATGGCCCTTTTATATCCTTCAAATGGAATTAAAGGGTCGATTCAGAATGTTTCCAGTATATGGAAGGCCAAGGATCATGGATCCCATGACGTGACATGGAAACCTGGCACTTATTTTTTAATTTTGGGCACACAACCCGATGTACACGGGTTGTAGTGGTGCAACCTACGTATACACATGTTGTACAATAGTTAGGGTGCATATATGTGGAAACATATTGTTTTTAGCTCTGGGATTTGCAAAAAGGGACTTCAAGTTTGCATAGGGAAATGGAAACATGCCTTCTGAGCAACTTTGCATAGGGTGAGGCAAATCTTGCTATAACATATGCCCCTTAATGTGTGAGGTCAGAGGAGTATATGCGATGGCCAAAATACATTATAATACCCAGAAGTGGATTAATGGAGACTCAACTGGATGAACTAGTTGCTCATGAGAATATTACAATCTGTACTAACTTTGCACACATGGATGCCAATTTGAATTACATTGCAGATCCATGTGAAAATACACCAAAAAATTGTTCATGACCATGAATAGGAAATACAAAGGTGGCTACATGCCAAAGGCTATCATAGTCATGAACAAGGCCCAGTAAAACTAGTCTCAAAATCAATCTAAAGATATTTGTATACAATGGAGTACAATTTGATCTCCCATGATCACTAAAGTCACATAGGTACTGTTCCAATGAGAGATAGAAACAACTCATGAAAGATGCGACTATGAACTGATGTATTCAAGTCTTCTACATGTTCCACCAAAGGTGAAAGCCTACATCATGTGAATAAAGGAGTTGAGGTCGAACACAATGAGACTTCATTTGATTACCAGTCATTAAGGTATACTGTTAAAAAACGCAAGACAACCTACCGATAATGAAAGTAGGTATCAAGGCACCGAGTACATTCTTACAAGTGTGAATAAAGGTGTCGGGGTCGAACACTTGAAGAATCCATCGATCATGAGACATTGATGTATTCCGAACTTTCGATGGTGGGAGAACCTGCCACTAATGACTGCAAGCCTCTAGATACTCATAGGACTCTAGGTCTCCTTTCTGGAATAGATGGGCTGAATTCGATGGAAGGAGACCTGTTGAAAGGGGAGCATTAAGGAATCTCTCATCATTCAACACAAGGTACAAAGCAAGAGCTTGATGATTTGGATAAAATCGGATGAAGAAAATGTTCATGAACCAACGAACCTGTGCGTCTTTCGCCTATGCCATATTCAATCGATACACGAAAAGGACCCTATGAATAACATCAATAAGGAAAACTATTGACAAAAGTGAGGAAACCACCAATAAGGATAATGGAATCCAAGACATTGCATGAATCCCGATGTGCGAATAGATTTCTTGTCGTCGAACACAAGGGAAACCACCCATTCAATGACCAATGGTGAAATATCGTCTGCTAGGTTCAAGGTTACCTACCAATGATGAAAGTAGGACCAGGGTGCACAATACGACTACAATTTCATGTAATTTTGAGACATATTGAGGGTATGGATGACATGCAAAGTTAAGAGTTCTGAGTAATCGCCAACACAGGTTGATAGACATCCTTTGAACAAGAGCATGAGACATATGGAAGACTCTAGCAGCATAGACTCAATGATGAAACTTTGAGATGCAAGAGGCATCAATAAAACTTTCCATAGGGACGGGAAGAGTAACTAGTCAAGGGAGAAAACTCTACGTAATGAGCTCAACTTCCTAAGGTCATACTAAACCCAAAATTTTGATGACAAGTGGACTCAAACATTTTGTTCTTTGTTCAAAGGCAACACGATTGCTACCAATATAAGATAATATGATTTCCTCGCCCATCTTTTTTTGTTTTTTCATAGTCAAATGAATGTTATGATATAGAGGAGGAAACACGTGTCGCAAGTAAGAAACTAGTTACAGCGGTGGAAAATACCTATGATCAATGCAAGAAGGTGCATGCGGGAGATGGACACTCGGGGGAATGTTTCCTCTTGGGTATAAGGTGTCAAGCTGCAAAGGATATAACCAAGACTTTGCTTCGCTAGTGATGCAAATTGTTGAGGTGATAGGCTTATAATGAAAAAGCGGGAACCGACAATAGGATCAATATTGCAAGCAAGCGAATGAGATGCAATTACAATTTAACGCCAAAAAATGTCTTTTTTTGTAATATTAGTCTACTTGGTTTGAAAAAGTGGTAGACTTGCACCAAATAGATGTCATTTCAAATCCAATTTACGAGTTTGAAAGAGACAAGTTCACTCGACAATCTTTTCACTTTTTGAGAGAGTCAGAAAATAGCTTAAATCAGACTCATTGGGAGTCCTCTAGGTATAGGTCATCATGTTTATGAGTAATAAATGAGGTTCAAACATAAAGTCATGTATTAGCTATAAGGGACTCCCGATCCTATGGACAAAAATCTCTACATGGGCACCGAATGAAACAAGGGATCTAACTAGGGTACCCATGTTTGGTAAGTCTCTGCCATTCGATAATGACACTGCTAGTTGCAGATAGAAGGTTTTGTGTAGCTATTAAATGGGTCCATACCTAAGGCATATGAGCTGCATTCATAGGATGATGCAAGTGTGCATGATGGATTGGGTACCTATCCTATATGCTAGGTGACAAAAATACTTGTCCAAAGTTATGAATGGGCAACACGACGTTGAAAAAACACAAGAATCCCTAGACAAAACCACCAAAACCAACTCCATCCACTGTCGTATTAGTCCATTAGGCCAAAATATTGTACAAAACTATGTAAAGTGGGTAATTTTTTTTTCTATAAATAGTAAAAAAAACCAATTTTACTATACCATTTGTATTTTTTACCCAAATAGTGTAGTTTGGACCAACTTGCCTCCGAATTTCAACTATTGATTGTGGGAGCTACGAGCGATGAAATCGAGAACCGTCTGGACTAGGTAATTCATATTTCTCTTATCTTTTTTTCTAGTGGATTAAAATTTGTAATTAGGCGGCCTCCTTTTTTGAGTTTTTTAGGGCACAACTTAAAAACTAAGGTGTATGCGAGCTACAGATCATTGGGTCATGTATACACATACCTATACATGACTGTTTTCAAAACATACAACATATAAGCAGCCCTATATGCGACTGTGTACATTGTAGCTCACATACATGTCTGTGGATAAGTTTTTTTAAATGTTTCTAACTCAAAAAATGGTTTGGATCTTGCAGGATGGTGCTAGAGTGGAGAGAAACAGAGCACGAAGAGGTGGATGCTATAGTGGAGAGAGATCTAGGGGCCCAAATGGCCTTAAAATATGTGGGCTTTACAAGTTTTGGTCTCTCAAAGGTATGAAGTCTCAAGTGAGACTGCCTCAGCTACTGGTGAACTACTGGGATCTGGATACTGAGACCTTCAACCTTGATGGACAACCATTAAGGATTGAAGTTGAAGACATCTACTTCTTGGTGGGATTGTTGTGTCAGGGTGAGGTGATCAACCTGAAATCCTTGGGAGCTGGGAGTGGCATGAGCATAGAGAATTACATAGCCACACATTACATTGCAGGGACCGAGAAGGTAGGGAGCCAACTCCCAATCAGAGCGATCAACAATCTGAGTTTCAATATTGTTGTCTTAGTGTTGGCACAGATCATAGGGTCGACCTCTTTGCACCAGGCATCGAGGCCACTTATGTTCTATTCAATGGAGTGCTTGTGACCCATAGTTTATGACTGGTGCACCTCACTGCTGGCCAACATGAAGAGCCAGCTGACAGACTGCAAACTAGGTAGAAAGAGGAACTTCAGGTTCACGTCTATCCTTTGTATTTTTTTCTTCGAGTGGGTTCCAGGCTTGGACCCTAGAGTTGATATTGTTCCACATGGACCTCGCGATCTAGCCATGGCGCGGTGGATCGAAGTGATGAGGAGACAGGGGGGTGGTAGAGTTCCAACACCCTACAATGATGAATTTTTCTTCTGGTGGAGTTGGTAGGTGATAGCTCTGGAGGACTACCCTTACGTAGGGATTGACTTTAGAGGAGTTTCGGAGATGTTGTTACCACCAGGATCTACCTACGGAGACATAGGTACGTCAAAGTTTTTTGAATATTTCATTTTTTTGTATTTTTGTATAAGAAAACAAAAATATTTTTGGATGATGTCAGGTACTAACTAGACATGTATGTGACACAAACATAGGTCCAAAATGACCATACAAACTTCCACGACACCGATGGAGGCACCTGAGGGATGAAGCAGTGGGAGGGGATGCTAATAGAGTGCTTCAAAAAATGTAGGGAAACCTGTCTCGTTTGATGCAAAGGATTCCCATGGTTTAGGTGGAGGATCTGTCGGAGGCGATGCAATGAAAGGTGGTAGGTGTGCCCCATGCTTGGGTACGAATCTTTCAGCGTCTCGCAAATGCCATAGTATGTTATCATAACACACATCTGGAGCCACAGGTGTATATGTCGCGACTCTTGTATGATCGACCATATATGTATATTGAGGGTGTCAGCCCCAATTTTTTACTATAACATCATATTTTTTGAGATGAAATATATATAAAAATATTGATTTTCAGCTTTACTTATGTTATAATGTGTACATTGATTAAATTTTTTTCTTTTCTTTAGTTATGTGACAAATGCCAATCTAAAAAAAAATCAGTATATGCATTAGATACATAATTAGTACTTCTAGGTATGTGATGATAAGTAATCAAATCAAAATGTCGTTCTAAAAGTCGTACCCGTAATAATCATCGGAGTAGAGTAGGGCCTCACACATGGTAACTGCCATTCAACTGACATAATACTAACTAGGAGTCCATGCAAACTTCTAATGAGTGAATAACATGTGAAATGGCATCACGTAAAAGTTCTATAATAGCACTATACTCGACCACATTATTCGTGGATGGCCCTAGGAAAACGCCACCTAAAGACACCAGTAGACCCTCAGGTGAGTAAACAACCCAAGCGGTGGAAGACAAGTTCTGTGTATGATGATTGGCCCCATCTGTGAATCCTAAGTAGACCAAAGAATCCATTGACATTTGTCAACCAAGGAAAATTTTGATAAGAAAGATGAAGATAAAAACAAAGGGAAAAGATATATACACTAAAATAAATTAGTATACAAAGAGTTACGTCCAAGCTTGGGGCTTAAGAACAATATATTTTCAAATAGATCCCATTCCTCGGCTCAACCATCATGTTCCCTTCATAATATTCTAATTCATAGGCTCCTTTTTCTAAGACACGTCGCACGATATAGGGACCATGCTGCATGGGTTTGAACTTGCCCCCGGTGGTCCTTTGGCTTGATTGTATATAAGGACCAAGTCACCCTCAACGTACTACCGAGGATAGACAGACTTATCATATTGGTCCTTGTCACATATTTTATTCACTTCGATATCCGTGGAGGCATCTCGACGTTGCTCATCTAGACTCTCTAGGTGTACGAGGCATTGTTCAAGATCATAAGTGTAAGGTAGGAGCACCACTGCCAATATAAGAGAAGGGATTTTTCATTCAATAGGTAATATTGACTCCACACCATGTACTAACTAGAAAGGAGAAAAAATGGTGGAAGTTTTAACCAAGGTTCAGTATGCCCAAAGTGTTGGATAAAGCATGATATGCCAGTCATATTTTCTCTGGCTGAGAGTTTTCTGCAAAATGGTCTTGAGAGAATTTTTTACGGCCTCTACTTCTCCATTTTCCTAGGGGTAGTAAGGGAAAGAATGACCATTTCTAAACCCCAGTTTTGATGCTAATTCTTCCATCATTTCATTCTTAAAGTAACTTCCATGATCAGTTACAATCTCACTCGGGATTCTAAACCTGGCTATAATTTGATTGAATACGAAGAAGGAAACAACCCTACCATCATATTTAACTGTAGGGATGGACTCAACCCACTTAGTAAAGTAATCTATGGCCACGATAATGTGTTTATTCCCCCTAGCCGAAGTTGGGTTGAAATCCACAAAATCTACCCCCCACTTGGTGAAGGGACCGACGATAATGAATGGATGGAGAGGGGCTAGATGCAAGCACATTTTCTGAGTGAACACTTGGTAGGGGTGACACTTCTTAACTGCTTTGACACAATATTTAAAAATATACGTCCAAAAATAACCAGCTCGCAAAATTTCTGGGTTGTCGCAAACCCGGATAGATGACCACCACAAGCCCCACTGTGGAAGTCATTTAGAACAAACTCAGTTTCTTCGTGGGTTAAACAACGAAGCAGGATATTGTATACACCTTGTCTATAGAGAGTGTCATCGATGATAAGGTAATTCTTAGCTTGGTATCGTATACATCATCGGTCATCTTGTGAGAGATGCTGAGGAAACTTCAAAGTTTGAAGATAGACAACAATATATCCATACCAGGGGTTCAATGATGAGACAAGAAAAATGTCTTCATTCACAAATGAGTCAACATGAATGACATCCTCATCTAACCGATGGAAGTCAAATATTAACTCTGCAAAAAATAGTGACTTTTTGCCACATGTCCTATCTCAATGGACGACTAGGATTGCTTTGGCTCTCAACTCTTTGGGTATTCTCCTCCTTGACTTTTCTCTGAAGGGTTCTTCCTCCAAAATACATGGATATCTGCCATGTGTCCTCTTGGATCCAATGGTCTAGACTATCTCCGCTCTTTGTCCTTCATGAAGTTTGAATTTCTCTCCTTGCAACTCTTTTGAAGTTCGAATCCTCGAACTCTCGGATCTGCTTCCACCTATCTCCGACGATGGATGGTTTTTATGGTCTTTGGGACTTCGACAATTCCTTGAATCCTTTTCACACTTATCACAATTTCCTCTTTAAGACTTTGGCTATTCTTGAACTACTTTTTCGCTCCTTGCAGAGTTCCGTGCAGGCACTTCTGCGACTTTTCTCGACTTGAAAACCTTCAAGGTTCCACGTTCCTCTACATCCTTCAGTGAACGTTCTCCTGCCCTCTTGGAAACTTGCACTCTTCCTCCTGATCTTGTAATATGGAATTACAGTCCCCTTGGTGCACTCCTTGTGCTCGACTAAGCTCTTCGACGACTTCTCCCTTAGCCTATCTGAGCATCTTAAGGAATCTTCGTTCCTTTGTCGATGCACTCTTGCAAATACTTCCTTCCTCAGAGTGTTCAACAATTCTGGGGTTCTCTTAAGGATTCCAACACTTCCAGTCGTGTTTCTCTTGTATTCTCTCGTACTTTCTCTATTCCCTTCTGGAAGAGTGTTTTAGAGTGTTCAGTAACTCTGGACTGTCTTTTCCTCCACAATATTTATTTCCAAGGTACTTAACCACCTTCAAATTTTCTCTCGAGTCTGTGAATTAACCTGGTACGCTCTCCTGGTAGTTTCTCTTCTAACTCCACTGAGTTCAGACACACACTCCTTGTGTCGGCTCACAGATTTTCCTCACTCTGTCACGCACTCCTTACACTTAGCCTAAAGAACCAGACTTAATTCGACATACTCACAGATAGAAAAATATATCTCTATCCCTGCAGATGATTTCTAACATCTATCTACAATTCAAATGCATACAGATGACATTCATAACAGAACATTCATAACACAACATCCATTACACATAAATTGATAACAGGAAAAACTGTCATTTTTCTATTAATGGAAGAATATCAAATTACAAATATTCGAGTCCGGACTACGACCAAGTCTCGAATCTCATCAACCTCCCTACTTGGCTTACAATGATTTTTCATCAAACTTCAGAAGCCTCTATCAGACATATAATAAAAATATTTATACAAGAGGGGCTCGACGAGCTTCCCTCCAAGCTAAACTAGTGGTGTCAAATCACCATTCAAAATGCCTGTCTATTGGGAAAATTACAATGATGGAAATCTGCTTCAAATTGGATGCAGATCCCTCCTACCATCAACCATTTAATGGTGACCTTATCTCCATCTTGTGCGAAGGCACAACTTGGCTCCTCCAACCTGTTGGCATTAATTTCCTTGATCATGCCTTAGATTCTCGAACGAAAAATGAGAGGGTGGAGTGTAACACCCTGTTTCCCCCATTTTGTAATTAATCATAAAGTAGGATTACCATGCTAATGCATGAGGAAAATGTAAATGCATTATTGTTTGAGTTGCCAATAACTGACTGTGGGGGTGAAGCCTTGAAAGTACTGGCCATGTTATCACTAGAGGAAGAATGTGAAAACTATAAGAGAGGGTTCATGTATCAAATAACCACAAATCTCCCTTGATAAGGATGACAAGCCTCCTTCGAATCCCAAGGAAAGAAAAACAGTCAATGAAGAAAGGACGGGTGGTTGAATCACCAACCACCTCCATGAATGGAAACATGGGATGTCAGTCCGAAGTACCACAGGGACTTGTAGACCTGAGATTCCTTCTAACAGAAGGAACCGGATAGGTCGACAAAACCTTCCCAAGTAAGAGGGACACACACATGGGAAGGAGAGGCACCAGACGAGGGAAAAAGCTCACAAGGGAGAGGCATGAAGCTCTCCAATGAATCACGAATAGAAGGTAATGAGCTTGATGCCGAAGAGCATCTGAGAAACCTTGCTGAGGCCACAACCGAGTGAGAAAGCTCTGAGTTGCAGAAAACAGGACCTAAACAAAAGCTGAAACAGAGAGAGAATCCTCGAGAACTGTGAGAATTCCCTGGTGATATCATGGCTTGGCACGGGGGTGGATAGAGTGTTAAGAATCAATGCCTCTGAGCCTATGGTCAGGTTTAAGGATGAACACCCATAGTCAGTTGGTTGGCGACAACTTGTAATAGATAAGTGATTTCCTACCCTGTGTAACTTAGCTGTGACTATGTATGAATTGGCTATACTGTGCATGCTTTCAGAAATGTGAATTGCTTAATGGATATACTGTATCCCTTCTATTTCTACTTGGTTGTATAATTAGGAAAGTAAGGAATTATATGGGTCGAACATGACTTGTTCTCATAAATTCTAGAGTTCTGCAGTGTCTTAAGCTAGAGCCACGAACTGTGAGCTCGTCGACCTTAGGTGTAGTCGCATGTACGATGGTTTACTCACCTAGTCATTCTAAGTCCCTTGGAGGATGGAGTTTGTTAAGCTCATGAGAGGTAGTACTGATATGCACATTCCCTTTTTGATCAAATAGAACCCCAAAACCCCTTGATGAATAGTTGTACTGAAGACTCTTCTAAGAGTCAAGTCCAGGAGACAGAGCGCAAAGCTCTCAAGTATTTCATAGCTGACGAAGCTTAGGAAGGATAGTGAGTTTCAAATATCGAAGGAGAGTACCCTTTCATTTGTTAGATGAATGGACGAGATCCTTTCCAGGGATTTGAGGTCTGTCACGACCGTTAGATTGGAGGAAGGAACGTAGGTGTTAATGCCTCGACCCCTTTCAGCCTTTG
>JASDQU010272858.1:0-13292 GCA_032191745.1 Picea mariana
TCTATCAAATGGATGTCAAGTCAGCTTTTCTAAATGGAGATTTAAGTGAAGAAGTCTATATGGAACAACAAGAGGTTTTTGAACTGTCTAATAACCCTGACTTAGTATGCAAGATGAAGAAAGCTATATATGGGTTAAAACAGGTCCCTCATGCCTGGTATCAAATATTGGATACATATCTCAAAGACAAAGGGTTCAAGAGAGGAACAATTGACAACAATCTATATATCAAAATAGAGGATAATGATTTTCTCATCGTGTTGGTCTATGTAGATGACATCATCTTCGGATTTAATAAGGATTCATTGGTACAATGGTTTGCTTCTACCATGGAGTCTGAGTTTGAAATGTCTATGATAGGTGAACTGCCATTTTTTCTTGGTCTGCAAATTACTCAGAGGTCTGAAGGGATGGTTATTTCTCAAGAAAAATATCTAATAGAAATGTTGAAAAGGTTTCAAATGGAATATTATAAACCTGTGGGCACACCTATGGTTACTGGATGAAAATTAAGCAAGGATGTTGACTCACCTAATGTTGATCAAAGTTCATATAGGTCAATGATAGGCAGTCTTTTGTACATCACAGCATATCATCCAGACATAATGCATGTTGTTGGGATGGTAGGAAGATATCAGTCTGCAACTAAACAGAGTCATTTTCTATCTGTCAAAAGGATATTCAGATATTTGAAAGAAACAATGAACTATGGCCTATGGTATCCTAAGAATTAGAATTTTCAATTATCAGTCTACTCAGATGTTGATTGGGCTAACTGCATGGATGAAAGGAAAAGAACGATTGGAGGTGCGTTCTTCTTAGGAGATTCTCTAGTATCATGGTTGAGTAAAAAGAAAGGATCCATTTCTTTATCAACTACAGAGCTAGAGTACATTGTTGTTGCTACCTGTTGCACTCAAGTATTATGGATGATTCAGACACTTGCAGACTTGGAGGTAAAATACATTGCACCGATCCCAATTCATTGTGATAACACTAGTGCCATCAGTGTGTCTAAGAATCCTGTATTCCACTCCAAGACCAAGCATATTCCCATAAAACACCATTTTCTGAGAGAGCAGGTCACCAATCAGGTTGTTCAGGTCCATTATATTCCAACCACAGAACAAATTGTAGACATATTTACTAAACCCCTAGCCAAGACACCATTTTAATATCTCCGACAGAAGATGGGTGTCATCCCGTCTCACACCTAAGAGAGTTCATCCTGTTAGGGGGACCTTTGTATGGATTGAATATATGATACCTCATAAAAATAATACAATAGCTCAGAGGGACCATGTTTTCTTTGACATTGATGTCAAAGGGGGAGAAAAGGAATTTTCCAGACCAGATGCTTCAGTTGGAGGTTCAAACAAATTAGCACAGTCGTTCAGTTTTTCCATCAATGCCAAAGGGGGAGATTGTTGGCATGTTTACAAGCAGGTGTTCTTGTCATTGATGGCAAGATCAGAGTATGTAGCGATGGAAAAACAGGGACAACGTAAGCTCAGGAGGATAAGTGCAGAGGTGCACGTAGAGTGCAAGAGTGTGCTTGATCATTCGATGGTTTACAGGCAGGCAAGGAAGATCAGGGATAAATTGATCTGACTCCATTTTGGAGTTTCAGATACTGGGAGGTGGAGGTTTCAAGGACACTCACGAAAAGTCCCGAAATCATGAAATGTGAAATGCCAAAATCCCGAAAGAAGGAGACAGTTCCGGATACAGGGAGTTGAAGTGTCGAAACACTTCACCACAGGAGTTCCGGAATCACGAAATGCCAAATGCCAAAATCCCAAAAGCAGGAGACAGTTTCGGATACCGGGATTTCAGATACTGGGAGTTGGGGATGTCAAGAACTCTTACTACAGTATTCTCAAAGTCACGAAATGCGAAATCGCGATATGCTAAACCACGATATAATATCAACTATTGGATTGAGGAAAAAACTGGATCGTTGATCCAAGAAGGATACATGGCGAAAGATCATCCTTTCACTGACTGGAAAGTCAAAGGAACAGGGTTCCCTAACCTCTTGAACTCACAATATGTGAAATAAAGAAATAACCTTAGCCATCATATCGAAGTTTGATCTGGACCATTGATCCAACCCCATTTCATAGTTTTGGATATCGGGAGATGGAGGAGTCAAGTGTCGAGACTCCTCATCATAGGAGTCCTGAAGTTGCAAAGTGCGAAAAGTCGAAAAGTTGATCTAACTCCATTTCAGATTTTCGTAGACCGGGACTTGGAAGTGTCGAGAACATTCACATCAAGAATTTCAAAATTGCAATATGCCAAATCGTGAGGTGATCTGGGCCGATAGATCTAGGAGGTGAATGTGGCAGACCACGTCAAAAAGGACAGGTGGAAGACTATGACATGTGGCATGATCAGACAACAACAAGTGTCAAGTTGATTTGGAATTTTAGGGCACTGGAAATCACAATTTTGAGTGACACGTGACAGCCACTTGGGTCACAACACGTCATCAAGTGACACAAGAATGACCTCACTCCGGGATTTTTTTCTTCAGGAGTTTTAATTCCATCACTCCCCCAAAGTCCTGAGGCAGAGGATAGTTGTTCGATCACCATGGATTGAGGACCATTGATCTGGAGATCGAAGCACTTGTGTGATTGGAGAGTGGTCATATTTCGATGGTCACATCGTCGAAGAACTATAGAAGAGAGATCGAAGTGGCAAGATCCATTTCGGAGTTTCGGGGATCGGGACTTGGAGCGTAAAGAAATCTTCGCATCAAGGATGCCGAAATGACAAATTGAAAAATTGCGAAAGCGATTTATGGATAAGTGCTCGGTCACCGATAGTGGTCACATCGTCGAAGAGCTTTAGAAAAAATCTTGAAGCAGCAAGCTCCATTTCGGAGTTTTGGGGACCGCGACTTGGAGAGTCGATATTCCTCGCAACAGGAATCGTCGAAATGCGAAAACACCTTTTGGTGTAGGCTGTGGTCACAGCCATTGGTCACATCGGTGGAATATGGAGGAAGGAGATATTACAACCAAGCTTCATTTCAAAGTTTCAAGGATCGGTACATGAAGCATAAAGAAACCTTAACTACAGGAATCACGAAATGCCGAAATGCAATTTGGCTAAATAAACGCAAGACCCTACGGATTCCATCCAATGGTGCAGGTGATTTTGAATATGATCGGAGGGATATTGTTGCACTTCACAGTGTAACTGCTAGAAATGACTGATGGTCTCTGCCAGAGGATGAGCTTGAATATGATGAAGAAGATGAAGAGTCTCAACTGCCAGAGAGGCCAAGGAATCTCAACATAACACTCAACGATGATGGACACGTGGGCTGAACTGCCAGAGAAGTTGAAGGATTGCAATGATGATTAGGAAGAGCACTCAACATGAGGAAAAGATGTAGAACAAAGAGGATAGGGGGAATGGTGGAGTGAAGTGAAGACCTCGAGGTGGAGAACATTGGCGTGGTGAGAGCATGCAGAAGCATGGTGCATATTGCATGCACAAGGAGAACAAAGACTATAAGTATGTTGAACAAAGAAGAGATGGGGAGGGTTGTTGTTGAGTTTGATTGACGTGTGAAGAAGGAGGCAGAGCGCAGTATCATAAATGGACAGAAGAGGTGTGGTTCATTGAATGGACATGTCACATAGAGAAGAAATGGCAGAAGAACATAAAGTGTAAGAGGAGTGTGCAGAAGACATTGATGCAGATAGAGCAACGCAGTGTAGCAGATCAGTGATGAGACTGGTAAGTTTTTGAAGAACTTTATATCACTGTAATAAGTGTTATTAGCAAAGNGCTTGAATGCAGGGAGTTGTAGCTTCCATCTGGTTGCAGCCAGAGAAACCAGGGTGGCAAGGTGGTGCAAGGGAGAACTGTTGTTCTCTGTTATGCAGGTTGGTGCCTGTATGGTTGGAAGTTGGTGCTTCTATCCATTTGGTGCTGGAACACTTGGGGATTTGGTGCTTCCTTCTAGTTGGTGCTAGAGAAACTAGGGAGTTGGTGCTAGAGAAACCAGGGAGTTGGTGCTTCCTTCTAGTTAGTGCTAGAGAAACCAGAGAGTTGGTGCTCTCAGCAAGTATCCGGTTGAAAAATAGAGGTTTTAGCCTCATTATGATTTGGTGCTCATGTGTATGATAATGTAAAGAATGTAAAGATTACTTATCATATAAATAAGAAGAGGTTTTTACCCTTATGGGTTTCCTCAGGAAATATTTGTCTCAGGGTATCTCATATGTGTGACTGATGTTGAATGTTCTATTGCTTATTTCCATGCATTATTGTGATTGTCATTGAGTTCTTTGAAAAGAGTTTAAAATAAGCATAATTTTTTAAGCACGGTAACAACTGATTCACCCCCCCCTCTCAGTTAGCCAACAATCAATATACATCCTTAAGTCTTGAAACCCTCCCTGATCATAAAGGCATGTGTTTAACCTAACCATGTCAAATTTCAATGCATACAAGAACATATTGAAGAAATTTCAACGTTGGTCCCATTCACTACTCACTATGGGGGGTCAGTGCATGACATTTGTGATGGGTGTATTGGAATTCCATGTCAAATTTAAAGATATTTTTGACAACGATTCTATAGAAGGGAATGACAAACAATGAAAATGAGATGTTTATGATGAACGTTGATGCATATGTGGAATTTTGAAACCCTCCCATACCATCAAGGCATGTGTCTAGTCTAACCATGTCGAATTTCGACGCATACAGGCACAGTTTGAAGAAATTTCAAGGTTGGCCCCATTCACTTCTCATTGTGTGAGGTCAATGCAAGATGAATTTTGTGATGGGTGCATTGGAAGTGCCATGACATTTCAAGAGAGTTCTGACAAAGATTATATAGATGGAAATGACGAATGATGACAATGAGACATCCATTATATTGAACATTGATGCAAACATGGACGATCTCAAATATTATGAGGGGACATAAAAAATCCTTAAGTCTTGAAACCCTCCCATAATGTCAAGGCATGTGTCTAATATAACCATGTCAAATTTTGATGCATACACATAGATTGAAAAATTTTAATGTTGGCCCCACTCACTGCTCACTATGTGGGTTCAGTGAAAGAAATTTGTGATGGGTGTATTGGAAGTTCCATGTCAAATTTCAAGATAATTCCAACAATGATTCCAAAGAAGGGAATGACAAATGATGACAATAAGATGTGCATGATTAATGTTGATGCAAATGTGGATGATCTCAAATATTAGGTGGGGACATCAATATACATCCTTGAGTCTTGAAACCCTCCCATACCATCAAGGCATGTGTCTAGTCTAACCATGTCAAATTTTGACACATACAACCACATATTGAATAAATTTAAACGTTGGCCCCATTCACTGCTCACTATGTGGGGTCAGTGCATGACATTTGTGGTGGGTAAATTGGAAGTTCCATGAAATTACAAGAGAGTTATAACAAATATTATACAGATGGAAACAACGAATGATGACAATGAGACATCCATTCTGAACGTTGATGCAAACATGGAAGATCTCAAATATTACGTGGGGACATCATACATCCTTGAGTCTTGAAACCCTCCCATATTTTCAAGGCATGTGTCTAGTCTAACCATGTCAAATTTTGATGCATAGAGGAACATATTGAATAAATTTCAATGTTGGCCCCATTCACTGATAACTATGTGGGGTCAGTGCATGACATTTGCGGTGGATGAATTAGAAGTTCAATGACATTTCAAGAGAGTTCCAACAAAGATTCTACATATGGAAATGATGAATGATGACAATGAGACATCCATTATGAAAGTTGACGCAAACATGGATGATATAAAAGATTATGTGGGGACATAAGACATCCTTGAGTCTTAAAACCCTCCCATACTATCAAGGCATGTGTCTAGTCTAACCATGTCAAATTTTGATGCATACATGCACAGTTTGAAGACATTTCGATGTTGTCCCCATTCACTGCTCACTGTTGCGAGGTCGATGAAAAATGACATTGGGGATGGGTGTATTGGAAGTGCCATGACATTTCAAGAGAGTTCCGACAAATATTCTATAGATGTAAATAACGAATGATGACAATGAGACATCCATTATATTGAACATTGATGCAAACATGGATGATCTCAAATATTATGCGAGGACATCAAACATACATAAGTCTTGAAACCCTCCCATACCATCAAGGCAACTATCTAGTCTAACCATGTCAAATTTCAATGCATATAGGAACAAATTGAAAAAATTTCAACGTTGGCCCCATTCACTTCTCACTGTGCAGGTTCGATGGAAGAAATTTTTGATGGGTGTATTGGAATTTCCATGTCAAATTTCAAGATAGTTCTGACAACGATTCTATAGAAGGGAATGTCGAATGATGACAATGAGACGTGCACACTGAACGTTGATGTGAATGTGGATGATCTAAAATATTATGTGGGGACATCATACATCCTTGAGTCTTGAAACCCTCCCATACCGTCAAGGCATGTGTCTAGTCTAACCATGTCAAATTGTGATGCATACAGTTACATATTGAATAAATTTCAACATTGACCCCATTCACTGCTCACTATGCGGGGTCGGTGCATGACATTTTTTGGTGGGTGAATTGGAAGTTCCATGACATTTCAAGAAATTTGCAACAAAGATTCTACATATGGAAATAACAAATGATGACAATGAGACGTTCATTAGAAACGTTGATGAAAACATGGATGATCTCAAACATTAGGTGGGGACATCAGACATCCTTGAGTCTTGGAACCCTCCCATACCATCAATGCATGTGTCTAGTCTAACCATGTCGAATTTTGATGCATACATGCACAAGATGAAGAAATTTCAATGTTGTCCCCATTCACTACTCATTGTGAGGGGTCGGTGGAAGACAATATTTGTGATGGGTGTATTGGAAGTTCCATGGCATTTCAAGAGATCAGTTCCACAAATATCCTACATATGGAAATGACAAATGAAGAAAATGAGACGTGGATGATCTCAACGATTATGTGTAGGGTTGATGGATATCATTAATACCTTGACCATATATAATACCTAATCAATTAATCATTAAGATACCTAACCCCTAAGACCGAAATCCATTACCCTTAATCCCTTAAATTGTAACCCCTGATCCCTTAACCCTTAATCCCTTAAATGGTAAACCCTAATCCCTTAACCCTTAATCCCTTAAACGGTAACCCCTAATCCCTGAACCCTTAATCCCTAGACCTAAAATCACTAAATAACCTAATCCCCAAAGCCCTTATCCACTTAACCCCAAAAATATAAAAAAATTACTATTTAGGCACATTGGGAGTTAAATTGGAAGCCAAAATAGAAGATAAAAGGAAGCTAATCTAGAAGCTAAAATGGGAGCTAAACTAGAAGCTAAACTGGAAACTAAACTGGGAGAAAAACTAGGAGCAAAAATGGGAGCTAAACTAGGAGCTAAACAAGGAGCTAAAGTGGAAGCTAAACTGGGAGCTAAACTGGGAGCTAAATAAGGAGCTAAATTAGGTGCTAAATGCACCTAGTTTATCACCTAGTTTTGTTTCTCAGTGCAAATAGCTCCATAAATAGCACCCTCCCGATAAATAACACCAACTTTATTTAAAAAATGGATAAAAATACATTAAAACAACTAGTGGAAACAAAAAAGGGAGATAAAAAGGGAGCTAATCATAGGGATTTGTAGTGAGAGTCCATGCATAAGCAAGAACTTTAGAGTTCCTTTGTAAGGGATAGTGGGATCGTGACCATTCCTTTTGAATCTGGGAGTGATCACCACTGTGGGATCAAGGGAGATCTGGATCGTTGGATCAAAGGGAAGGTGAACGAGGGTCATCTGATAAAGGTGGAACCATAGTTTGGGAAATATTAAGTCCCAACCATCAGATATAGATTGTTTATCATCAACCATCGATCGAGGCCAAGTGCGAAAGGTAAGATTTTAAAACTTCGTCACTTCAACGATATTGGTAGGCAAGAAAATCTTGAACTGTCAAAAGTTGAAGTTGCGAAGTCTCATTAGCCGTCCAATCTGATAGGAGGCATGGAGGGATATTTTTTTTTTATCGTGGTCACCCGACGTTGACCACTTCAAGATTTTTAAACCTTGTTGAACTGCTACAAACTAGAGACCTAAAGTGCCGAAGTCCCATAATTTTCGTCGACCGTTAGATCGAGGGACAGACTTTGGGAATGTTGCGGGCCGTCAGATATAGCAGAGGTGGAAGGGTATAGAAGTTTGGACTTCAAAAAATTTCCACTCTGACGATTACTAAGTATTTTACAGAGAAAAACCTCAAAGTTTCAAATCCCCGAACTATCGAATTCACGAAAGTGTAAATCTGTGATGTCATGCGGACCGTCAGATTTGGAGAAATGATGGTGGATCATTTGTGTGGTTGATGATGTTGCTTATGCCACATGAAAGGGGTGCCATGTGGGGGCATGTGTCACCCAGAATTGGTACCTTTTGGACCTTGATATGTTCAATTTTTAGTGACACATGGCACACGTCCCACGGGTCCACATCACCCTGAGTGACATCACCATGTTGTCTCATCTCCAGGAGTATGTGACTCCGGGGGTTCCCATATTTCTACCATTGAAATGTGCCGAATCTCAAAGTCATGAAGGCATTAAAGCCATCGATTTGAGATCCCTTTGGTACCTTTATCAACCCTTGGATTATTCCATGGATGAACAGGGTAAGTACTTTGGAGGATTGTCACTCTAGGGAAGTGGAAGACTTGGGAATGGAAATATCCCGTAGCCCCAGAGCACTGAATTTATGAATTGGTTGAGAGCCATCCTTCTCAAAATTTGATTAAGTAACAACCACTGATTTCCATTGAAGCCTCCAGCTAGGGTTGGGTCCATCCATTCAATGGGAGATCAAGTGTCGACCGTCCGATTTTTTCTGGTGGAGTTAGTGAAGACTTTGACGAAGTGTAGCTCCAGGGAAAATTGGAAGTTGACAATGGAGAAAAGCCGAAGACCGAAGTTCACAGGACTTGGTCAAACGTTGGTCTTATGATTAGGTAAAAAGGGTCTGGGAGGTAACCCAACCCTCGGTTATGTTGTTCACGCAAGATCCCTTGTGGAAGAGCACAGAGCGAGGTGCTAAGGAAGGATTAATCTGTGGTCACATGGGGACATGGGTTGAGGGAAGTGCCTGTGCAGAAATTGAAATTTGTACCAGCTAAAGGATAACATGGAAGTGTTATAATATGGAGAATGATCATATATTCTTCATGAATTGAGAAGAAAAAGGACTGGTAGCATTGTTTGGAAATTTTTGTTTATCATATGCTTAATTCTATCAAAATGGTCACTTGTACATTTTGCATAATTAGGGGATGTAAACGTATCATATCAGTATAAGAATGTAGATTCAAGAAATGGAAGAAGGAGAGGGAGCTTCCAACCATGATAAATGTTGATATTCAACAAGAAGATATTAGTGAAAATTATGCACCTACACTAGGATGGAACCTCAGGCTATTTTTAGGTGGAAGTCTATTTTTAGATGATGAGAAAATTCTATTTATAGATGATGTCTATTTATAGATGGTGAGCGAATTCTATTTATAGATGTATTTCGACTATTATTATCCCTTAATAATAGTTGGAGAATAAATATTAGTATATTCTCAATTAGCACTTGGAAATAGTTAACTAAAGTGGAAAACCAGTTAGCTATAGGAAATTCGAGTTCAAAGGTTGACTGGTGGGAAATGCAAGTTGAATTAGTTGTAACCGAGTGATTCGAAGTTGTAACATAGTTGGATGTGTAGTTATGTGAGTTGTGAAGTAGTTTAACTCAGTTAAGCGAGTTAAGCTCAATTTTACTAGTTGTAACTGAACTTACACTAGTGAGAGATCAATGAATTAATTATTAATTAATTCACAGTCAATGAACTCACATGAAACTGAAGATTTATCATTGTTAACTACATGCATGTTAGATCCAGTGGTGACCTAGTTGAGATAATAGGTGAAAGGGACAATTTGACTATCAATTGTGACATTAGTGAGTGCACTCATGCAACCACACACACAGTGGATGTTCCCATGAGGATTGCGCAACCTATACAAGAGGGATTCATTCATTGCAGGGATTTCCATTAGACGGGATTGCACAAAGGAGGCAGGTTGTCTGGAAGTAGTAAATTGGCACATGAATTTGTCAATTTTTGTATGACAGTGTGAGATGATTGTATATTGTACCGAGAGCTCTTAGATTAGAGTTTTGTATGATATTGTTTCATGATCCATGATATATACATAGTATATGATAGTGGGGTTTTTAGCTTTATGCTTTCCCGGTAAAACATCTGTGTTATGTGTGATTGATCTTTCTTCTTGATATTGCAATTGGTGATTGTGTTTTAAATTCTGTAGGAATATTTGTAGAATCGATTATGTATTTAATAGTGGCATATACTTTTTAGATCAAGAGAATCCAGGAAATACACAATTTGTTTTAAAATTTCTACATGGTATCAGAGCGTAAAAGATTGTAGAAGCTGAGTTTGTGATTATATAGAATTCAAATTTGCAGAAAGACTTTCTCGGTGCTACAGCTGATTCAAGATCAAAATGGATTTCAATGGATTGAGGTTAGATTATGCACTCGAGGGAAGCTTGAACTACATTTCCTGGAAAGACAGGATGGATTCAGTACTCGAAGACAATGGCTTGAAGGAATTCATTGAAAAAGATGTTCCTAAGCCAGATGTTGCAAATCTTGATGCATGGAAAAAGAAAGTGGAAAAGGCGAGGAGGATCCCGTTGGAGAGAGTAAAATACCACATTATCTCAAGCCTCCATGGGAAAGTCACACCATATGAAATGTGGAAGAATTTGACAGACCTATTCCAAAACAGCAGTGACCATAGGAAATTTGCGCTCAAAGATAAACTCAGGAAGATCAAGATGGAGAAAGGCGACTCCATTCCAAAATATCTCATGAAGTTTTTCCAATGTTGGGATGAGCTGGGGAGTGTGGGAATAACATTCGGTGATGATGATTTGGTGAGCTTGGATCTCCTAGTACTTCCCAAGAGTTCGCACAGTTATCAAGACTCTGTCAATGGAAGGGAAAAATTGCCAGATTGGGAATGACTATGGTCAGATCAAGTGCAGGAGGAGTTCAGGCGGAACACCAAAGATGGCTCTTCATGAAAGCATGATGATGAAGAGGATTTTTCTTTGGCTTCCAAGGAAAGGAAAGGGAAGGGGAATAAATTCCATTCAAAATATGAGACTAAAGGAAAGAAGTTGGATTTGTCCAAAGTGAAGTGTTTTCATTGTCACGAACATGGGCATATCGCTACTAGCTGTTCGTAGAAGAAGAAGAGAAAGAAGGTTGTTGGAGTTTCATTTGGTGAGACCCTTGCCTCACAATTTGAACTTGACTTCTCCTTGATCGCATGCATGGCGTCAAGAGCATTGGGATCAGTGTGGGATTTGGATAGTGGCGCTTCCTTCCACATGATGGGAGATAAGAAGATTTTCAGTGACTTGGAGGAGAGAGATCTCAAAATGAATATAGAGATGGGAGACAATGGAAGATACAATGCGACTGACATTGGTACCATTACCTTTCAGAGGGAGTCAGGTAAACCATTTCAATTGAAATATGTTATGCATGTTCTAGGTCTAAAGAAAAACTTGGTCTTAGTCGCAATGTTGGAGGACAGAGGCTATGACGTTGTTTTCAAAGATGGAAAAGCCTTCATGCGACATAAAACAATGGGTCAAATAAAAAATATAAGCATTCGAGTTAAGAATCTCTACAAGTTGGAGGTATATGGTTGCACTACCATGATGGGCAAGGCAGAAAAAGTGGTGAGCCCAGATGAGGGTGAATTATGGCACAGGTGATTGGGCCATCTTCATCATGGAGCCTTGAAAATCATGCATAAAATATCTACTGGAATTCCAATGGGAACACTTGCTTAGTTAGATCAATGCAAGGGTTTCACCATGGTGAAGTATGTAAAGTCCACCTTTCATGAAAAGGAGAACCATGCTTCGATGATCTTGGAGAGAATTCACACAAATGTTTGTGGACCATTCTCGATTTGTTCAACAACAAAACATAAGTATTATGTTATTTTTGTTGATGAATTTTCTCGTAAATGTTGGATCTTCTTCATGCATAAGAAGGATCAAACATTCTCAAAGTTCTATGAGTTTAAAGAATTGGTGGAGAAAGAGTCAGGGAAGAAAGTGAAGGCTCTGAGGAGCGATAATGGTGGAGAATACATCTCTAACGAATTCAAATACTTCTGTAGCAAAGAAGGAATTCTAAGAGAACTCATAGCACCTCATAACCTACATCAAAATGGGATCGCAGAGAGGAAGAACAAAATGATTATGGGTGCAGCGCGAGCAATGTTGCATGATTAGGGCCTACCAATGCATTTGTGGGTGAAAGCATGCAACACTGCGGTTTATGTGCAAAACTGTTTTCCTCATAGAGTACTTGGCATGAGTACACCTGAAGAATCTTTCACTGGTAAGAAACCCTATGTTTCTCATTTTAAGATTTTTGGTTCATCTGTTTATGTGCATGTGACCAAGAACACCAGGAAGAAGCTGGAGCTGACTACTAAAGTTGGGATATTTGTGGGGTACACAGAAAGACCCCATAATTATCATGTTTATTTTCCTAATAGTAAGATGACTGTTATGCGATGGGATATAAAATTCGATGAAGGGAAAGACATGCGATTGTCGCTTGAGAGGGAGCTAGACTTGCATGCAGAGGAGGAACTGTTGGTTCCCAAATATGAGTCTCAAGATGTAGATCATCCACATGAGAAGGTTCATGGAGTGGAGGAAGCCACTCATGTAGATCCATCCATTAGAAATGGCAGAAAGTGCACCATGGAAGCTGATATATTGAGACTAGATGCTGCACAGAATGTAGGAGCTCCTACTTCACAACACAGACAAAGACAATCTCCTGATCGATTTACTGGATACATGGCTCTCATGAGAAAATGTATTGTGACTGAACCATCTTCCTTTCAGGAAGCATTGCATGATCCCACTTGGGTTGATGCAATGGTGGGGAAGTATGACTCCATTGTCAAAAATAATGCATGGGAAATTGTCCTAAGACCAGTCGACAAATCAATGGTAGGTTCAAGATGGATCTAAAAGGTAAAGCAAGCTATTGATGGGAGTGTGGAGAAATACAAGACCAAATTTGTGGACCATGTATTCTCATAGATTGAGGGGATAGATTATGATGAGACCTTTGC